>WJXA01000552.1:490000-701108 GCA_014282245.1 Rhododendron simsii | reverse complement strand
TAAATTTCATCTTGGAGACCGAACTGGACAATCAATATGGAACGGATGGAGTAATTATTACTTAAAAACGTTTAGCAAAATAGGATTTTCCAAAAACCTTCTATAAAGTGATTGATGTCACGGTCCTGTAAATCTCAGACATTCATTTTAATTTCATGGAAAGTGTTCTTATCAATCTCTCTCATTGGGAGAAATTTTCAGAACCGAATGAGTGTCACGGGGTGTCCTCTCAGCGCATTCAAGTCTTTCATTTCAATTTTTGACCGTTCGAATTTGACGAAGAAAAAAAATTCTCGAGGGGTAGAGAGGTTAGTGCCTAGTGGAGAGAAATCTTCCTTTCATCGGTACGTACGTGACTATATTTCCTCGAGCTACGCAATGACAGTATCCTCGATCGAAGGCACCAACTCCCGTCAATGACTTCTGCATTAAGTTTCACCTTCACCGTCACAGTTCAGTTAGTTCACATCCCTTCTCTCCCTCGCTCTCCGAAAACAGGTTACTCTCTCTCTCTCTCTCTCTCTCTCTCTCTCTCTCTCTGTTTTCATTCATAACCCTTACTTCTTGGTTTTTGAAACTGCGGGGTTGGTGCCAGAAAATGCCTTCTATGGTGGCCTTTCGTTTGCAAATGGCATCCCCTTTGTGGGACTTTCTCACCCACGCGTGGGTTGGTAGTTGATGATTTCATCTGTGCGCTTATTCTTATGCTTTGAGCTGGGTCTACATCTTTGGCTGGCCGTATGCACAACATTTTTGTTGGTCTGCTTTGCAGTATGTGTAGTTTTAGTTCATTCATGTATTCTGTGTTTGTAATGCCCGGCTTTTGTAGCTTTTTCTTGAATATTTTTAAAAATATTTGGGTAAAAGTCATAATTTTTTTTCTTTCTTGATTCCTCCATTCAAAACGAATCAATCATCCATAGAATTTAGGCGCAAAACTGTCGAACGTGAAAAAAAATTGAACAAGGACAAAACAAGAAAAAGCGTCAAAAATTTTAGCGGACTGTTGTGGGACTTGATATTTCTGCTCTATTTCGCATTATACAAATTTCATTCTTTGCTGGTTTTTGTTGTGGGACTTGATATTTCTGTATCTATCACCAGTGTTAATGTCTGTGTTATTAGTGCACTTTGCCCATCTAGTTGCCTTGTCAATTCTTCTACAGTTTCAAAAACCCACACAAATACTTTCACTCACATTCACAATATTGGGACCAATACACTACACCTCAGGCCACAAATAAATGTGAGTCAGTGTGTGTAAAGTGTTTGTGGTTATAGAATTTTTCGTTGCTTTTTACTACTTTTTGTTTGGGACATCTAGCTGAAACTTCTTATATTCGTCGCATTCTACAACGGGTTCAGGGGTTTCTTAGTTATCTCGAGGGATAAGATTGTTGGATATCGTAAAACTTTATTGTGGGCGTTTTATGTGTGAGGTGTGATAAGAGTAAATATGATGGAATTCGTGTTTGCTGTACTCAAAGGTGTTACTGAAAATGTTTTCGCTTTTGTAGCCGTCTTCTCTTTTTTCACTGAGATAGGGTTCCAATTACTGTGCAGCGCTTTTTGCCATTCAACACCTTGGCAACCACCAGCAAGACAAAATGTTGCTCAAGTTTCTCTTGGTGTTTTCCTTTCTAGTTCTGGCATCTGTGCTCAATGCGAACGATAAACTCAAGAAGGTAATTATAACCAAATCAAACCGAGCCTTACGTCCTAATCACTATGGTTCTATAAAATCGTAGGTCCGTCTTTCCTCAAATTCAACCGCTATTCGCTCCCCCAAACCGTCTGATACTGCCCTCTTCCCTTCCCAAAAATGTCTGGCTACTAAGGCTCTGTTTGTTTTTGGTGAAAATTTTTTTACGTTAAAGATTCTACAGAAAAAATGACACCAATCACCGATGAACTCAAGGCCCATGCATTTTGCCCCCATGCCTACCAAGCAATTCATCGGAAATTCACTTACGAAAGATGACCACGTAACTCATTTTCAGGCTTTCGGTGGAAAATATATTTCGTCAAAAACATTTTACGTCCAAACAAACAAACGGGGTTTAAATAAAAAACGGAGTCTAATATCCCAAGCATTGTTTTGGGGCCATGTGTGTGTACCCTCTGGCTTCAAACAGCACTGAAGTATTTCATTACTCAATAATGCAGTAATTATTATTTTTCCATTACAGGCTGAGGAAAGGAATTCTCTCGTGAGAGATATTTCTGCAGCCATGGAGAAGGCATGGGATAGTTTTGAGAAATCCAACAAAAACATCCAAACAATCGCTGATGATCAAGCGAAAATAGAGCAAACTATTCGGTCCCTTGTGGAGGAAATCACGGCCATGGTTTGTACAAATTGTTTTTGGTACTGATTTTTGGTACTGAAGACTTTTTTCATCATATATCTTTTCTAAATCAATCAAAATTTGCGCCTTTTTTTTTTTTTTTTTTCAGCGGCAGCTGCAGTTGCTTCAGCTCGCCGTGGCAGCAGGAGGCTTTTAGTCCTTTGCGGGTAAGTTTTTTCAATATCCTCTACCTGCAATCCAGCCAATGCTGAGGGACGTGATTTGTTAGAGTTTTGGTTGCGAATGAATGCCTCTTAACTTATTTTCTTCTTTCGTTTTATGTGTTTTGTTCGTCTGTTCTAAATTTTTGTTAGATTCGCGTTATATTTTTTGGATCAATTATCCGTCTCGACGAGAGCAGTCTAAAAAGTACAAAATTACGACGGAAAGAAAAAAAAATTCACTAAAGACGAAAAAAGGTATCAAATGACTGCCTCATTTGTCTAAAGTGTCATCGTATTTGAATTTTTCCAACGTAAGTCCATATTTTTATACTTTTCAGATTCGTGTTGTTGAGACGAACGATTAACCCCAAAAATTACGATGAAAAGTTAAACAAAAAGTTGCAGAAAAAAAAAAAATCAAAATAAGTTTCAAACTTGTAAATTTACATGAACGCAGATAGGAGAAACAAGACCAAACACACGGGCTTCTCTGGGCTGTGAACAGTTCTAGGTAAACTGTAAAGGGCTGGTATAATAAGAAAAGAAAGAAGGAAAGATAAGATAGGTTGAGGAAAACCTCTGAACTTTCAAATCTGACAAAAAAACAAACTATAGATTTTGTTAGGACTAAAAGCATAATTCTTCCTAATTCCTATTGATCCCCGAAGCGTTTCAAAATTCCATCACTTCAGCTTCCTTGATCACTCTTGAGCTCTAACACTTCAGTTTACGCATTGTTGTGCCGAAAACGAAATTGAGAATATAAACAAAACAGCAAGCGAAAATCAAGAACACAAGATTTACGTGGTTCCCCAAACTAGGTACGTCCACGGGAGAAGAGCAAGAGGATCCACTATAAACGGAGAAATAACACACAAAGCCAGCTATACCCGTAACTCTCTCGTTGAAGCATCCAATTACAGATATCTAGGACAAATCTCTGGCGGAACCTGATAAGAATACTAAAACCCTAGGTGGAACCTAATAGAGCATAAACCAAAACCCTAATATCTAATCTTAACATGAGAGACCCCCGAGGGGTCTACAAAGGGATTCACTCAAGAAGTCCAAAACCTAATGAAGAGAATAAGGCTATATTTATAGCCTCAGAGTCCTTCCTAAAATCAATACTTGCCCAAACAAAATTTCTTGCAACCAAAGTCTAAACCAATAAGGAAACAAATCTTTTAGGAAGTCAAATATCTTTTCGACCATCCCAAATTCAAGGCATATCTCCAACACGCACAACCTTCGTTGAGAGTTCGGGGAGAGAGAGAGAGAGAGAGGGGGGGAGAGAGTCAGACAGAGACTCACACAGACGGACACACACACACATAGAAGTGCATGCATGAGAACGCTTGAGATGAACATGAAGATTAAAATTAAAATGGTGAGTTGAAAACGGGGATATGAAGATCTAGAATCCTTCGCAAGAAAGAGTCGGATCTTTGAGTCCTTTCGAACAAAGCAATCGCGAATGTTAGGGGTACTGCTACTACTGATTTGAGTTAGTTGTTAGGTTTTTCTTTTATGTACTACTTAATTAATGTATGCCTTCTTTTTATGCTATTGTAGTTGGAAGGTGTATGTTTTGGGTGAAGAACAGGAAACAAATGTTACTTTTTGTTCATGACACTTAGAAATGGAAAAAATACATTCCGAACTGTTGTTTCTGTTGAGAAATTGGATGAACTTTGAGTGTGTTGTGCGATCGATTACCGTCTTCGTAGTGACAAAAAAAAAAAAGGGGATTTTGTGAGCCTTTGGAAAAATATCAAAATATGCGTGCCTGATTAATTCTAGTTAGATATAACTCGAGTTTGCGCTCTGAAATTTTTTCAAGTGACAGTGCAGCAGCATGATTCGCACGTTTAATTGTTGTTTGTAATTGTATGTGTTACGTATAAAATTGCAAGTGTCATTTTTTTCGCACTAAATATCTGAAATTGAGACCATAAATGCAGGTGGATGGTGAACTTTTTTGGATAGCTATATGAAGGTGGAAACTTAGGAAAATGCAAGTACCTGTGTATGGCTGACCTTCTACTATATATTAAAAGTGAATATGGGAAGGGCTTATATTTTGGTATGCTTTTGGTTTGGGGTATATTTGAGTGATTTGTGTAACTATTTCCCCTTTTTGCAAAGCCCTATTGTCCATATATGATTAGGATGATGTAATGTGGATTAAACTGACTAATGACTTTGGATGCTATTTGGATGGTCTAGGTTAAAATTTGTCCAAGAGATGCAACTTGTAGCTGAAAAATTATTCTTGTTTTTGTTTTGTTTTTTTTTTTTTTAACCTTGCCATTACATAGCTTAGTTTCGTGAGCATCTCCAATCCATGGCTTTAGATTGGAGACGTCAATTTCTTTTAAGGTTTATTTGACATTTTGGCATTTTTCAAATTTGATACTATCAACAAATTAACCTTTAACTCCAACCCTGATGTCAAATCCTAAGTTTTGTAGTCAATACTCTTTGAATTTCAAAACGCCAAAAATAGATTTGGCATGGGGAGTCAAATTTGAAGCAAATGGGGTGGAGGGGAATCGACGCTGGATTTGACACTCCATTTGACATCAAGGCTGGATCCAAAGAAAATGTCAAGGATTACCGTCTCTTTCGCCACGCGTGATTGAAACCATGGGTTGGAGATGGTCTAGCTACGAATATAGTTCCTACTCCCTGCATCCCTATTAATTGTCCACTATGGTTTTTCGAACATTTTCAACATCTTTTGATGTATATTATATTTTATGTTTTTAAAATTATTGTCTTATAGAAAAAATAGAGATCTATCAAACAAGATTCATATTGTATATTTTTAGTAATATACGTCGAGAGAGATAAGCCGTTGAAAATGTATGCAAAACTATAGTGGATTAAATGGGGATGGTGGGAGTATTACATTATGCCACTCTTTGTCATTTTTTAACGTTTGGGTAAGAAGGGGCCAATTCGAGGTTGTCATCAAAAGTGGGGGAGTGCAGAGATATTACATAGAAAGAGTGAGGGAGGTGGTTGCTATTTTGTCAAAAACCTCATGTGAGGTCTCTGAAATTTACCCTTTTGTCCTTTTTATAGGATGGAGAAGAGCCAAGGGCAACCGGTCTGGCTGCAATTCTTCTGTTTCTATGTTAGGGTTAGAAAGGGGTTTTGCAATTAAGTAGATGACGATTTGCTCTCCTAGTTTTTTGTTTTTATAAATTCAATTTGCTCTCCTCGTTGAGTTGAATTGGTGGCTTCGTCGGAAAAATCAAAATCAAAACCGAATTTTATAATGAAAAATCAAAGTCGTCAGCTTCTATTTCGGTTTGGTTTTTCATCGAAACCGGCTTCGTTTGTAAAATCAAAATCAAAACAGAATTCTATAATGAAAACCAAAGTCGTTGGTTTCTATTTCGGTTTGGTTTTTCATCGAAACCGGTGCTCAACATTTTATAATCACTCAATCTTAATCAACCTAACAAAAAATGCAGAAAAAAAAAAAGAGAAAAGACATAGTGTAAATAGTAATAAGTGCAATTAATAAATAATACAAAGACCAAATCACTATAGAGTTCAAAACGAAATCTAACATAAAAGCCAAATCACCATAGAGTTCAACATAGAAGTCTATTCCCAACACAAAGACTAGAAGATAGTGAATCCATATAGCTCAAAGACACTAAAATATCCAACAATAAAATAACATAAAATTGTCAATCTTAAATTAATGGTATTAGTTTATATGTAAGGGTCTTTTCAAATTTAATACTTCATCAAAACCATAAAACAATTCAATTAAAATTCGTCTTCAGTTCAGTCAACCGTCTGTTCGGGTTGACGAGATTGTCATTCCTACACTTTTGTCAATTAGTGTTGCAAACAAACCAAGCGGCTCGCGAGTTCAAGCTCAAGTTTTCAGCTCGTTTAGTTGGAGCTCGTCTTTTTCGAAAAAAACTTAGTCTCGTTAAGGAAGGCTCGATTCGATTAAAAAGTTCCGTTTAGTAAAAGACTAAGTTTGGTTCGTTAAGACTCAAGCTGAGTCCGAACTCAAGTTTTTAACTCGTTCAGTAAATGAGCTAAACTCGAGCTCGACAAAGCTCGGACCGCTCGGCTCGTTTGCAGCCCTAAATTTGAAACGTCAATAAAATAGGAGTATTTGGGATGAAGGGCTTGCATGTCTTTTCAGTCCAATACACATAGCCGTTGCGGACGCAGCGTGCACTTCAGCTGCCATGACGACATCTCCCACGCCTTTACAGTTGATTTCCTTTCCTGTTTTGCAGACCTGAGTGCGATTCTTTCTCGGTGAATAGAGAGAGATTTCCTAAAGCATCGGTTAATTTGACGTTATTTCTCGTTATCCCTGCAATTTCTCAGGTAGAGCGATTCACGCGGAGCTTCAAGCCCTAATTTTTCGCTCTTATCCCTGGATTTTCTCTCCGTTAAATCTCAGTCAGAAGGAATTAGCTTTGTCAGGTAAATACTTTGACCTCTCTCTCTCTCTCTCTCTCTCTCTCTCTCATGCATTGCTCTGACTGTTTGGAGAGGACGTCACTAGTCATGTCCTTAGGCTTTGTTCGGCTAATCTGTGAATCCTGGGTCATTTACAATTTCAATTAAGTGCTCGTATAATCGTATCGACTTCAGATGATTTTTTTTAATTTTTTTAATCCTAATTCATTTGCTCATCTTGGTAATGTTGACTTCGAAATAAAAGTGTTGACAGATTTACGAAAAGGAAAAAGAAAGAAAGTGTTGACGGTGGATTGCGAGAAAGAGAGAAAAGAATGGTCGAGATTTCTGGCCAAATTTTTCTAAAATAAAGTGATTAGATTTGGCGGAAAAAAGAAAATGGACCCAAAAAAAAATATTCTTTTTTTTCTTTCGTTATCATGCTTTCTCATGCTTTTTTATTTTTTTAAAATTTATTCAAATAAATGAAAGGATTTTTCTTTCTCAACTCTCAAGGGACTGTGAGGGTCTGTGGGACTACGAGGGTCTATCGGGTTCTCTGTCAATGTGGTTATTAAATGAATCAAGCTAACTTTAAATACTTTTATGACATCGAATAAATGATAAACAAGTCAAGCTAGATTTATTTTTGAAGCTTATTAACTTTTGGACACTATGGGCCATGGGGTTGTTCGGTTTTGGCTCCAAAACCAACCACGCTTCTCAGCACGTTTTCCATCAAATTTTCTTTTCACTTATTGCTCTCATCTCTGTATTTCTCTCCCTCCATTTGTCACTCCTAAAAACACCTTCTAAAACCTTTGCCAAACAATCCCTATAAGACTTTGGGGGTTTAAATTTGTGACAACACTGAAGAATCAAGCTACTCGAGAGTTCCCCTTGTCATTAGCTTGATTAAAGCTTTTTTTATCATCACATTTTTTTACGCTCATTAAGTTTTGCAGCCAAAATTTAACGACCCACTGTCTTGCTCGGCTCGGCTCGTTTACTGCTCTACTTAAAGGAATTCACTGTGGTTGTACATAGATCTATAGTTTGTGTTTGGAAACAACTTCTCAAAAGGTAGAACAAATAAGAAGCATGGTATTCTTCAACAATTGTGATATTTGCTAGTCATTGCACTCTGGTTACAACTAACCATTTGCAAATGGCCATGGGTGCAGTTCCTCAATCCTAATTACTTCTCGGAAAAGGATAAGAATCTATGGAGATTGACAATCATGGTGAAAGTAATGGAAACGCAGGTGGAGTAAAGAAAAACCAGTCTCATCTTTATCCGGTTTCTGCGGGGGATTCAGGTGAAGGCTTGCCATATGCTCCTGTAGACTGGCCATTCCCTGGTGATACGTGGAGTTGGAAGGTTGGGCAAAGAATTGCAAATCATGGTCACTTCTTGGACAGATACTTGTATCCTCCTCTCCGATTTCAGAAGGCCAAGAGGGCCTCTTTTAGTTTTAAGAGTAAGCTCTCAGTTGAACAGTATGTCCGGGCAACATTTCCTGGTGCTGACGTTGATGCATTTTTTTCCTCATTCAGTTGGAAGGTTCCCGCAAAAAAGTTTTCTGGAACAGAAGGTCAGCTTTTATTTAACACAGTTCCGCAATTTAAAATTTCCTAGACTGAATTTGATCCGGCTTAATGTGTTGTAAGTTGCAATTGCAACCCTTAATTATGGGGTTTTACAATATGCATTCTTTGTGTGCCTTCCTTTCTTTTTTTGTCGGGCAATTCTTTTCTTTTCTTTCTAATATTTTTATACCGTTAAAACTTTGCACGCATAAATCTTTTGGCATTGGGCTGTCCTTCTCATTAAGATATCAAATTTGCTGAACCATGGTATATGCACTGTAGAGGAGCTTACCATAGTCGAGATGCCTTCTGAGGAGGAGATAGTGGAAGATTTGGGGTCTGATTCGCCAATTGGATCTTTGGCTTGTAAGGCTGGTAACAAGAAATGCAGAAGTTTAGTAGAAGCAAGCAATTTCCCTTCAGAAGCCATGGCTTGTGATGTTTGCTGCAGTGAACCTGGTTTCTGTCGAGATTGTTGTTGTATTCTTTGCTGTAAGACTACTAATTCGGCCTATGGAGGCTTCAGCTTCATTAGGTGCGAGGCAATGATAAGCAATGGCATCATTTGTGGGCATATTGCCCACATAGAATGTGCTCTTCGTTCATACATGGCTGGGACAGTTGGAGGTAGCATTGGACTTGATGCCGAGTATTACTGCCGGCGCTGTGATAAGAGGACAGAATTGGTTTCGCATGTTACAAAACTTTTCCGGAGCTGTGAATCTATTGATTCTCGTGATGCTGTTGAGAAGATTCTAAGTGTTGGTGCTTGTGTATTGCGTGGCTCACAGAAAACAAGTGCGAAGGGCTTGCTGCGTTGTATTGAATTTGCTATGTCAAAGGTATGGCTGAATGGCTGGTCTAGAACTAGTCTTGTCTTGAATATGTTTATCTGTGTTATATTTGGGCTCTAAAACTGGCAGTATTACCATTCTGATACTTGCACCAGCTTGAGAGTGTTACTCAACTCGGTGATATATGGAAAACAGAAGACGTTTCAGCGATTACTGCAGGTACGCTGTTATGGGGGCTAAATGAAATGTCAAATCAATTTTTACAAAGTGCTTGGGCTCCTTAGCAACCTAGAATTGCTTGTAGTTTCAACACTTCCATATGGAGCCCAAACCTGCCTCCGATGTTCTGAGGATTTATTGGACACTCGAGGATGCTGAATCGTTTTGCCTGTCTCTTGTTTTTAATTCCTTTTTGTTCGTGGTACATCTTGTACAGTTTCCCTGAAATTTTCCCTCTGCCATTTTCTTATGTGTCCTTGGGTTTAACGAAATGTCAACAAATTGCCTACCGAGTGCTTGGGCACTCCTTAGCAACGAGAATTACTGGTAAAAATGGTGGAACAACAGGATAGTTTCTTTTTTCAGAAAGGGAACAACAGGGTAGTTTCAACACTTACGATATGGTGCTAAAACATCTTTAGTATCTCTTCTTTTCTATTTGTTTGTATACACAAAATTTACAATGTCCCTCACCTGGTCTGTCTAGGAGGGCTGTCCAATCATGGAAGTGATGTATCGGAGGTAAAAAACTACCATGAAACTCCGGGGTCTGGAACTGGCTCACGTCAAATTTTGTCCGGAAACTTCAACCTTGAGATTGATTCCCTGAAACTCGAGGAAGAGATTGATCAGGTCCTTCGGGCTCTGAGGAAGGCACAACAGACTGAATATAAAATTGCGGAGGAAAGGCTGTTGGCTCAAAAGAACTGTCTTTTAAATCTGTATCAACAACTCGACAAGGAGAGGTCCGAATTGTCAATGGCTACATCATCTGATGACCAAGATGCCTTGCTGGAAGCTGTCCTAAAAAGGGTGGATCAGATAAAAAGGGAGATTGTGAAACTGAGGGACATGGAAGTAGTAGCCAAGGGATTTGGCAAGACTTCCAAAGACATTTTAGACCAGCATTTTGGATTCGAAACTGAATAATTACTTCCTGTGTCTACTGGCTCTGTGCATCGGCTCTATTTTGTCAAAGTTTGTTGTAGAGTTACATTCTTATTCCTTGAGTTGAGATATATTATACTGAGAGTTCCCTTGGTAGTCCAAGATTGCCATTTATAGAAAATATCAATGCCAGAATTCATTGGTGTTCAACGCAGAAGATGTCTCTATTTTTTAGATAACAACTGCTATTTTCTTCGCTGGCTTTTATTGGTACTTTAAGCCGTTAATGTGAGTTGTACTGAGGCATTTTCAGGTCAAATTTTTGTAAAATTGACAAAACTGATGTTTCACATTTTACCATTTGTCTATGCATTTCTCCTCCCACTGCAAATATACAGTCTATTTCCATATCGGCTTGGCATGTTTCCATCTGAATGTATTATCCATGTTTCCCTGACTCTGATTGTATTATCCAAAAGTACAATTCTTTCTCCCTTGCTTTTCAATCTGCATTTTAATGGCTTTTCTTGGCTGAATATAAAAAGCTTTTAGAGATATTTAAGACGCAGATTTGGAAATGTCTGAAAAGTGTGCGTATTTGAGCCCTGAAGTAGATGGGAATAGAAATAGGCCAGAGTATTTGAGCCCTGAAGTAGATGGGAATAGAAATAGGCCAGAGTTACCGCAGAAACAGTACTGTGTGCAAATCCATACTTTCAGGAGAAAAGATTAAACTTCTTCATCAATTCTTTTACACGTCGACATATTAAAAAAATAACAAACCTCTGCTCTTTTTACATTTCAATTTTATGATGCACTGTAATATTGAAAATACAAAGACTAATATCTTCAGCGTATCTGTTTTACCTCCCTTCTTGTTTTGGCTATATCACGCTTTCCCCGATTTTCAAGTAGCTGAATGATAGCAGATTCGAAGTAATGATTGCAGACACTGAAGGTTTCACAAGGTACTTCTTATATTGTCATTGTATGTATCTACATAGACATAGACATGGTGGTCACTGGGAAAAGCCTGTCCAACAGAGTATAGATGCCACCACCTAAAAGGAGAGCACCGCTGCAGAAACGTGACTTTCCAACATGAGTGAGAGACTACAAAACAACTAAAAGACGCTGTACAGAATGAAGTGTTCTAGTGACATTACAATTGCGTGAATGATGGAGACAGTAGTAATGAGGCTTCTACAAAGTCCACCACAATAACTGCCAATGAAAGTGCATGTTTCGATGCAACATAAGATAGTGTGCTCTAAAATATCAGGAAAGTACCTCATTGGGTTGATCCATGCTGAGAACTTGCGGAATGAAAGCAGGCTCTGCATACATCTATTATGTCAGAAATCGCTAAGAATACAAATGACTGAATGAGAGCACTGAGAATTAGACAAACCAAAAGAGTACACGGAAGAAGAAAACAAAGTGCCAAACTGATGACATGGATTGGGGCTTTTCCACCAACTAACAGGAGGACGATCTGGGCCCGGTGCCAGTGTCGCATTAGTACACTCTGCTGAACCATTTTGCTCAAGTACAAAGCACGGAAAAATTTATGATTGCACCAGGTTTGACAACAAATGGTGAAAAGAACCAGTTTAACTAATTCACATCAAGAGTTAATAAACAAGGTTTTACTGGGTGCTAAGAAGTGTGTACCTGTAAAGCTCCTGCAAAAGAAGCAGCAAGAAGTAGAGGAGCAATATAGCCAGTTGTATATGTCAACAGTAAGCTGCCTCCTATTACTGGATCCTGTCAAGAGTTTCACATTAGAAATTTGCTCATGAATAAGTTTTCATGCAAACATAGGAACTCGGGATTGAATATAGGAAACAACAAACTATCAACTCAATATACGGATTCTCAAAAGATGGATCGCAGGATGACATATGTCAGGTGAACTGCGAAGGCGGCTGTGGTCCCTTCTGTTTTAAGTATCTCTCAGGTGATTTCTTTCCTACTGGTTTTCCTATACATTTCCAGTAAACCAACTCTCATGCTAAGATGACTTGCTTGGTATCTAAATAGTCCCAAATGGCAAATACTAAACATGAAAGCTTAAATTCATTGTCTGTTATACGACATTTATACAATATCATCTTATTAACGGTCTGAAATCTTCTAGTTGGCAAAATATAGCAAAATCAAAAGAAAGAGAAAATCTTAATAAGAAGATAAGAACTTAATGGTTTTGGAGTTTGATTGAGGTGACAGGGAAGAGCAACGGTGGTTGCTATCAACTGTGCATTATTATCTAACACTACCGAGTGAGGGGTTAACCAAACTTTCTCATCCAAAATTTGAAATGTGAAGCTTCTAAACATAAGAGAGGTAGAGTGCTATTCTGAACTGATAACATCAAATTCAAATTACCTTGGATGCAGCTACATATCCAAGCAAGGTTGCCAGCACAGGAGTGCTGCAAGGTGAAGCAGCTAATGCAAATGTAAGCCCAGCCAAATACGCTTGCACGCCTGATATCAATTTATGGAAAAGTTAATACTTTCAACTTTCAAGCCGTGAAAGGACTCAGAGATCCACTTCGACTGAAATTAATGAATTCTTAAGAGGCTGAGGGTAAGAATATGAAGTCATTACTTGAAGGGAAATTAGCAGCAGCAGCACGAGGATCAAAGTTGTCAAAAAATGAAGGAAGCTGTATCTCAATTATCTGGAGTACCAGTCAGCAAGATAATGAACAAAGATGGAGATTAGCAAGAGATAAGCAGATCAATACACACCTTTCTGCAATGGAAGGGGTTTTGTTTGATCATACTTAAGCATGTCATAATATCCAAGACCGACTTGATCAAATAGTTGACATGGCTCAAGTTTTATGTCAGCTGTAAATGAAGCATGGACATACAACTCACGGATTTAAGGGTTGGGGTCATGTCTCCTGAATGGGCCAAACCGAATCCTATGTTACATAGCTACAAGAGTTTCAAGATTGGTGACTTCAGTTGGAGCAAAAACTTAAGTCGCCATCTTTAAAGCAATATTTAGGCCATTTTCAATTTTCATATGTGTAGGCTAATTCCCAAACTTTTATGACATGAAAGAATGATGGAAGAGCCAAAACAGCCAAACCGCCTTAAAATCTTATAGAGTGAAAGCAGTTGACAAGTATTGCCTAGTAAATAAATGGGTATACTACCACTACAAATAATAACGAGATTTATTCCAGTGTATGTTAACGAAATCTGTTTCATCAAGTGGACGCCTAAGCAAAGATTACCGAAGGCTTTGCAGAAGAGTGCTAAGAAAAAAGTACTATCGACAATGCCATCATTGAAACACTAAAGCTACATCGTCAAGCAATCATAGCATGATATGATTTTCACCTCTAGGAGGTTAAGACCCATTATTACAGCCAAACCAGAAGCAGCCACAGGTAGGCCCTGCCCTATCTGTCCATATGCCTTTCCAGCAAAGGAGGCTGATACACCAAGGATTGCCAGTGTAGTAGCCAATCCCAATGAAAATGCAACAGAGTTCCCAACGACCTGAGCAACAAAAACATAGAGCTTACAATTATCACAGAGCATACCTGACCAACTACCTAATACTTGAAAAAGTGTATTGAGTACTATAAGCAGTTAAAATTTAAAAGAAGTTGTTTGGCGAGTTATATACCTCTGCTCTGCTTTTCCCCGAGCCAAATGCTCCTGGTTCATGTCCAAAAATTTGCATTAGACATATTCAAAAAATTGAACAGTAATTACTCTGTATCAACATAATTTACCATAACTTTTAACACCAACAATCTTTTACCAATATAACCAAGCGTCAGTGGTAAAACACTCAGCGTACAAGGAGAAAGGCTAGTTACAAGCCCCGCGCCAAATATAACTGCTAAGCTGCAAAGAGAAATACAAATGAAAAACAAACAATTAGCATCAAATCCCCAATCACCAAATCAAAACTTTGAAACAGCATGTGGACGATGAACCTAGTAAAACTTAAAGCCGACAGCTGGTCCTGAACAGCTACATTAGCCTGCTGTCCGGCTGAATAAAGGAAGCTTCCAAACCAATCTCCAACACCTCCATCCGCCAAAGTATAGAAAGAAGCTGCTCCTTCCTGGCTTGAAGGAAAATCAGTACATAACTATTCCATACTGTTATTCATATAAAAAAAACTTGCATAAAAGATTAGGATAAAAATTAACTCTGATAATAATGAAACTAACAACATCTCACCATAATATTCTCAATGCTTGCAGCATTTGCTGTGTGCGTCACTACCAAACTTGCAGCTGACACATCATAAATGGATACTGTTATCCAGAGTCATATTCTTGCACCAAAACTCCAAGCAGTTGACATAGGGTAATTTTTTCAAAAAAAAAAAAAAAAGCTGGGAAGAACACAATCCAATTTATTTTACGTCTGAGCAAAATGATACGAAAGCATCAAAAGCTAAAAAACACTATTTTCTTGTTAACTCGGGTAAGAAACTAAGAATTAGTCTCTATGCTGTTCCAACCTAAGGAATTTAGACATCAGCCCCAACTCAAAACTTACATTAGAAACTACGGGAATTTGGAAAACTGAACCAGAGAGCACGCTGTGAAGGAAAACAACTCATAAACAACAGAATTATCCAAAAGATTTTGGCTTTGTTCAGAATATGATGACATATAAGAGCAATGTGACTTGTTCAAATACAAAGAAGGCAGTCAATCAATCAAACAGTCGCAAATAACAGACAGAGACGTTCATTACCTGTCATGCTAGTTATCATCGACATAACTTCAAAGCTGTCACTCCGGCGAGTGCCCGATGATGTCACGGAAACCGTGCTGAGCGCTCTTTTAGGCATTTTGCATTTACCTTCGAATTCAAAATTCAACAACTTAGTTAGTAGCTTGAATACCAACAAATACTTCAATTACAGGAATCGAATTGAGGAACTCATTAGAGAGTATAACTAAATCTTTACTGAGCTTCTGCTACATATAGTGTACGCATGTATACATATCCACATAATACCGTGACTGCGAATCTTGTAACCCTTGGAGGTTGAAGTTAAGCAAGATTGAATACTGCAATGGACGCAGCTGCTGTTGTTTAAAACCGAATTCATCTCTGTTTTCGGATTTTGGAAAATGAGGAGAGAGAGAGAGAGAGAGATGAGCAAGCAAAAGATATTTAACCAACTGATGAGAGAGAGAGATGAGCAAGCAACAGATACTTAACCAACTGATGAGAGAGAGAGAGAGAGAGAGAGAGAGAGAGAGAGAGAGAGAGAGAGAGAGAGAGAGAGAGATGAGCAAGCAACAGATACCTAACCAACTGATGAACCCTAAACCAACCCAATCAGTAGTTTTGGCTTTCATTTGTGCAGTTAAAGATTGTCTTCCGAAAAATTACCATTTGCTCCTTTGTTTGCAACTATTTGTATTTTGATCCTTGTAAATTGACCGTATTTTAGAATAGCCCTCTCACGGAAAATTTATTAAAGTCCTCCGGAAGTGATGGTGCCACAGAATCTTTCTCCACTACGTATTTACGTGGGCTTTACCACAAAATGTGTGACTGCCACGTTATACGTGTGGTGGAAAAATATTTTGGAGTCACGTGGCGGTTCATTCTTTCTCAACTCTCAACTCTCAACTCTCAACTTAGGCCAAGGAGCCTAATCTTGTTTAAGATGAAAATTGATTATTTCTTCTCTTTTACGTAACTACTTCATCAAGGGTTTTTTAAGAAGAGCAAGGGTCGGTTTGGAACTTGTGAAAAGGAAAGGAAAGGAAAGTGGTTAAGAAGGAAAGTGTGAGCAAAATATAGAGGAAAATGTATTGTTCTCAAAACTTGATTTTCTTATTTTCCTGTCACTTTCTTTCTTTACCAAATAAGTGGGGAGGGAATTTTTTTAATTTTCCTTCATTTCCTTTCTTTTTTATAAGTTTCAAACGGACCGTAAAAATTTCATTGATAATAAGGATTGCAACTCATTGTATACGGCTGTTACGATAGGAATATAGAGACCTATTAGCAAATAACACATTCATGTCAAAAGGATACACTTCCACATATTTCTAGGCTATAATCGATTAAGTTTTGTTTAATTATTACAGGCTCTCACATAAGTGATGAAGTAATAAGCATTAATGTCAGATTAAAGATATTGTTCGCAAGGAAAATTCGAATTTTCTAACCAAAATTTTTTTGACTAAATTTATATAGAAGTATATAAATATTGTTTGGTATATGATTTCAGACTTCCGTTTCTGCCTTCTACGCCTTTTATTCAAATGTTGGACAGTTTAGGCAGATGGGAGAGTACTAATGTTTGGTACTTTTGTGTCTTCGATAAAAAATGAAAAAGTAGAGAAATTGAATGGGCAAAGTGTACCTTTGTTAAACAGTAGCTATTGCCAGAAAGATTTATTTATTTATTTATGTTTTTTGCGCAATAGAAAAAAGACCCATCAAATATAAGTATCACAGTGGAACTTTGTTAAACAGTAGCTATTGCCAGAAAGAATATATATATATATATATATATATATATATATATATTTACGGGATCATTAAAATTTGATCGGAAACTATGAGGTGTTTTTTTAGGTGTCTAAATAGTTGTCCATAGAACCGCCCCGATATATTTATATATTTATTTATTTATTTATTTTGCGCAATAGGAAAAAGACCCATCAAATATAAGTATCAGAAGGTAAAATGAGCACCACATAATTTGGCTACTTTCATATTCAAATCCACAACCTTAAAACTTAATCTACCAAGTGCTATGTTTCAGGTTAATAATGACCCCCATCAAAAACAGAGATTACAACAAAATTCCAACAAGAAAACAAAGCAGATCTCTTCTTGAAACAGGGAGGGGGGAAAAACCCCATAACAGATCGATCTTCCGATTCTACTGGAGTTGAATATATCAACTCCAGTTCTACTTAAAATACATCAACTCTAGCACAATTGTTCTTTATGAAATATTTCTTTGCCGTTCAAGAAAACCGATTGTGCTGGAGATGATATATTTAGGAGCTGTGCTATGTGCACAGATTGCTGTGCACAGCAGCCCTTTTCTCCTGCCTCGGGTCGCACAAAGATGATCAGAGCCGGGAGAAAAGGGCTGCTGTGCACAGCAAGCTGTGCACATAGCTTTTCTGTATATTTAGTAGTACTGAAAGCTGTGAATTGCTGTGTTCTGTTCTAATCCCTCCAACTTAGTGTTGACAAACAGGATACTCACAGCAACAACACATGAAAAGTTGCTTTACAACTAACAAACTAGTCCTTGGCTGAAAGCATTTTATAGAAAACATCAACAGCATCCCCAAGAAGCCATAAAATTTGGAAAATAATCTTGCTAATGAACATTACCCTTAACCTGCAAAAGAGAGCGGAATAAAACAAGTTAATCTATTGATTCAAATTATAACTGTATACGAAAACATATGTCAGAAGTAAAGCTAAAGAAGCGATGCATCCATAATGAGGATTGTGTCAATTCAATAATCTGCAGTAATTTATGTGTTGATCGTGACAAAACCTTGACAGAATAAGAGAAGGATGATCACAAAATATGGTCGATTGGCATCAACGTGCTTATTATGAAGAGATATTGACAGTGACAGACTTGAAGTAACTTTTCAATACCTCATAAGGTGGTACACTGGCGCAAGTCTTTCTCAATCCCATGACCAACTTTTTTTCGGGTTCAATCCTGTAAAATGTCACTGCAAGGAAGTATAACTATTAGTTCTAGTTTCCGATCACTAATAAGCGTGCATGCACGAAAAATCACAAGGCATGAGCACACATTACAAAATATGCAAACAAATAGACAATAGATAAATTTAGGAGACTGTGTCATTGCATAACCTAGAAAGTATCCAATATGATTGGAGAAGAAGGTCCATGCAGAGCCGTAAGTGAAGCACATAAATGAAAAAACCCAAATACTGAGTATTTGAACTGTAGTAATAAAATAGCATAAATATGGAGAGATGGACGATTCAACTTGAACTCGGTATTGCGACCATGACTACAGGGTATGTTATGAGTCTTATGACCTGCAGTCATTGCAAGGCAACTCCTCTAGTATCCCAAACAACATATACAAAAACTAATAAAAAATGTCAATGACAAAAGTCCACTCAAGGTCTTTTCCTCAAGTGATTCTCAGCTTACCTATGTCACCTGCTTGCCATTGCATTGAACCGATATAATCTTTAAGCCCTTCAAGAACATACATCTTGCTGCCATTATTGAGCCAATAGCAGAAGTGGAATCCCCATTCCTTGCCTCCCGTGTCCTGGATTTTGACAGGACACCCATGCGGGGAAGTAATTTCGGGGAAAAATGCCTGTTTGATGGTTAGGGTTAGGGTTATGAGGACAATCAAAGCTCTTAGAGCATTTAACATCGACTATTATCTGATAATACATATTGTACAAATGTATTACAATGGGCACCTACAGCATCAGCAAGCAGAGCTGATCATATGTGTGTTAAGCATGCCGACAACAGAGTGGTGCGCAAAGTGCACTGTGAACAGACAAGAAAGACAAGTACAACCCCACCAACATAATGGCAGCCTGCGCCCATAGAATCACCTTAGATAGGTTCAAATGGGAAGTTTTCTTGGTCCATGGTGTTTGTTCAATATTTTAAGGTTTCAACCACTGACAAAAAAAAAAGTACATTAGAAAGGTGGAAAACTGCTTTTTGAACCATTTAGCAATAAGTTCTTCCATACAAGAAATGAAGATTCTTAAGATATATGAACTACAGCGTCACACATGGTAAAAAAATTACCACCAAGAAATCTAGGCCGCAGGTAATACAGTAAGCCAATACAGTCCCCAAAGCAAAGTAAGCAGAATGAAGAACTGATAGCAACCATTTTAAGAAGTTTACAGACTCACCTCTGCACATTTTTTGGGTATCACGAGACGTGCCAGCTTGTGATCAGCGTCACTAGCAGACAATAATTTCTCGAACAAAGGAATGACAACAGATTTTGTTCTCACATATAGTCAAGGATTATTGACTTGAAAGTAAGACAAAGTAGAAATCCCATTAAAGTATGAAATGTCACATTAGAGCTATGGATGGCAACTGTTTAAAATAGAAGTGTATTTGGTAAGAAAAACTGGCTTCAGAATCTCAGATGACTTTCATCATAGATTGATATGCAGCTAAAGAGTCTATTAACAAATTCGAAACCAACGAGATGCATGAAAATTAGAGGATACTTTCTGCCGATCTGTTGTAACTCTAGATCAGTCACCCGAGGCCAATATTGAGGATCTATCTGGATTCGCTTAGCAGCATCCCCTTGAGTTTCTCCATTTCCTATTTGAGTTTCGGAATGGAGACATCGATTTCGAGCCTGAAATTACGACTGTTAAAAGGAAATTCATTTTGTACCCCGGCACCAATAATAGTGGGCAAATCCTGATATTGCTGCAGAATCCATGGTTGGGCTGTCATAAATACTGGTTCCAGTGGGAAAATGCTCTCGTACCATAAAACCAGAGTGTGGGTGGGTGGGTGTTGTGTTTGTGTTTGTGTGTGTGTATAGACATTAATGGAAAAAGTGAGGATAATTAATCTGATTAGGGAAACCATGAACCACTGATATCATGACAACTTGGAAAGTTATTTGCGTAAGAGGCAGAAAGTCAAAAAGAATGAGATGAGAAAGAAAGTAGAATCCTATTACCAGAATGAAATTCATCCTCGAACATTGCATGCAGACCACTCCACCGAAATCCAACAGCGTAAATGCTAGGAATGACACAATGCACCCACAGTGAACCATCTGCTACAGAAGTTTGGATTAGCAAGTTATCGGCGTGCTGAAACCAAGTATCTCTGATGGATTCTCTAGAGATCCACCACCTATTCTTAGGAAGAAAAATCTGCAGAATTAACAACTTCTCAACTAACCTTTCCACAAGATTCGCAGTCCCTCCAACCCTCATCATTTGAATGAAATGTTTCACAGAATCTTCCCTCCTCATACAAGGAACTAAATGCACAATGGAAAGAGTAAGATGATGAAACGGTATGTCAGCACATAATAGTTGTCAATTGCATCCTTCCAAACTTCACCATAGGGTAAGTAAGAAGAACAAGTAAAGATAAAATGAAGACTATCCAGTTAGGACCATACACTAACACACCCAATGCAATTTAAACCAAAAGAAAGATCTTTAACAATTCAGACGACTAACAAGTTCATAATATAGCACCATACATAAACCAAATGTTCAGACATCTACGTTCCTGTGCTAACCAATCAATTTTTTTCCTTAAAATGAAATATCATCTACACTATTTTGTTTCAGTTTGTGCTAGTGTAAAATAGGTACACAAGCATACAGAAGGCCACTCTTGCTCTTTTGGGTGGTCATAGTTTTGCAATGTTAAACTTGGAGTAATACAGTATAACATCATACTTCTCAATCTTTGATCAATTTGAATACAGTACATGCACACAAAAGAAAGTTACTCAATACTAGCATCTAATGTTCTGGGTGCCGGTTTTTTTGATGGTAGTGATAGACTAACACTACTTCATCACATAACGTAAATCCTTTTATAGCGAACTATCTATTGTGTAATGCACTCTCATTCAACTACTTTTCAGTAGACCGATGTATAATCTTTGTTTCTGATAAGATCTTATGAGATCCCGCACAGCGTAGAGGTAGACCTGTTGTAAGTACGACCCTCTAGACGCCACAAGTCCTACATAGATGAAACGTGGAGACCTCATGCCCAACCACACCTGGGCACCATCTTGCTCCGAAGGAAGAGGGGCCACTAGCTCCTTAAAGAAGTTTCCGCGAACAGTAAAAAGGACTGTTTTCAAATACAGTCCCATTCAAATAACTGAACCCAAGTGGAAAGGCAGCTGTGCTCGTAAGGACCACCGGGGCACAGAGCCACCAACGAGTATAACAACACCAGCATGCAAGCTGCTTGCCACCACTTCTCCATGAAAGATATATGTTGGAAGTTTCCACATCACCGCATCACTCAGCAAGATCTTTGGGAGAAGGACCGAGGATTCCCACTCAAGACCATTAACGAATTAGAGGCTAGAGTTGAGAACCGGTGTGAGGAACAGCAGGGACGTTTAGCAGGGGCATGACTCCTTGTAGTAGTATCACAGGCTAATTGTGTTGCTTCGTAACTACCACTCCCACCCAATGATACAACTGTCTAGGCCTGAACATGAGATGGAAGGTATTCCTCGAAAAGGTCAAACAAAGGAGGACATCGCAAGCTTCCAATGCAAGTTGTCCCCCACCCATGTTCGACCACTGTATAAGGGGAATCTCCACCACCCTACCAACAATGCCTTCTCCATCTAGTCTTTTCCTCTTCGACAACTGCCACACTTCTCTCTAGTCTCTCGTAAGGGTGCTCAGCTCTCACGTCCGACAGTTTCCAGGCATGACCAGGTGCCCACCAACTTCCCAGAATGGTCTCCTAGCACAGCCACCTCATCTACACCAACACACAACTGAAGATCATATTTGGCATGTCGCACAACAGCATCCATAATTAAACTATGACTCTCCCAACCGTAACACTATGGCAATGAAAAATCATAGTTATACTCCTATATCACCATGTTAATTAGGATATCCAAATCTCAAAAGACATCGAAGTTAAATCTCATATGCATCACCAACCACAATTCCAATTCACCACTTCAGCAACATTAGAACTATGCATAAGTCATAACCCCAATTTTTCCGTGTGTAATCCTAAGTCCCAACTCCAATGCCTTCAAGAAAAGCTCAAGGAACACAACTATACAACTATGTCCGCAGCTAGATACAATATGTAGCACCAATTGCAACAAAAACAGTCCACATTCGACCAACAAAGACTACTTTCAAGATTGCTTGACAAGCAAGAAAACAAAACAAAACAAAAAAACTTATTCACAAAGAGAACAAAACCCATCAAGTTCAAAAATCAGAGGAATGAAATGACTAATACAACATCTTAAACAGTTACATAAGGTGATGAGAAACGCTACGACTAGTCGACTAACCTGTTCATTCAAACAAATCTGCAAACATAAGGCTAGCAGGAATACCAAAACCCATCAACGTGAGATATTATTCTGTGCCCCAAGGCACCGCCACGTGTTGCCCAGACCCCTCACCACCCCCACAACAATGTGGGACCATACACTTAGTCTTGGGCCCACGACAAGGGTGTGGTGGCGGAGGCTCGGGGGCTGAATAATTTTCTCAGTCAACATAGATAGCTAGACATGAACCAGAACATATGCATACACACAAACACACACATAGAGAGGGAGGGGTGAGGGGAGGGGTTACGCGCATCGATTGCAGAGCTGAGCGAAGTGGCCGCTCCGGAGCCGCCAGCCGTTGCGGAAGTGGGTGGAGTTGGAGTCGCGGCACTGGAAGCAGGCTTTTGTAGAGGATGAGGAAGCCATTGAAGCCAAGAACAGACAGCAGAGAGAGAGTCTTGAAATGGTGAAATGAAAGGAAATTGGTGTTTTTGAGGGATAAAGACGGAGGGAATGGAAGACAGTGGGGCTGTGTAATTATGACACGAGTCAATGGTTCTTTTTATAGACTGGAAGAGGATTCCAGTGTGGACTGTGGATAGATATTTTCAGGCTTAATGGAATTGATTTCTATATTTTCTTTTTTGATGTTTACATTTTTTTGTCCTTTAGCAAAAAAAAAAATCATACATTTTAAACACTAAAATCTAAAAAAATGGGTATGATTATTAAAAAAGGGAGTGTAGATATTAATTCCATCTGATTATTGTAAATACGGCTAATTTTAGTTTTATCAGAAAATTGTTGGGGTCGTCAAAACATTTGGATTAAGAGAAAAAACATATGCCAAACTTAAAATTTGGCAAAATCCTCTGTATATATTTTTAAAATTCTGAAAATTAAGTTGGCAAGATTTTGAGAGACAAAAAGGTCTTTAGATTATGCGGTTTGATCTATGATTTATTAGTATAGATATTGATAAAATTCTTCTGCTCAATACTAGTATCTTATGAGCTATAGTGGGGTCTATAAGACTCCGGCCCCACCTCATTTTAGTAAAAATATTATTTGCACAAATTTTTATTAGTATTTAGTAAAATTTATTGAGGAAGGTAGCAGCTGACTAGACTCCATCTCAACAAGAGGAGTCTAAAGTAAAAAAAAAGTTTTTTAAAGACGAAAAAATACAAAATAATGTCTTTTTGTTTAAAGTAATGTCTTGTATGAATTTTTTTTAATATTGGTCCATATTTTTATACTTTCATGATTCCTCTCATTGAGATAAATGATTAATCTCAAAAATTATGACGAAAATCTTAACAAAAAATTACGAAAAGTAAAAAATATCAACAAAAAAAATTTGAAATTTTTTGTTAAAGAATGCAACCTTAAACTTAAGATGTAAATTTCGAAAGTGTATTTTTTAAGAGCTTGTGGTAGATTGTGCTACACTGCCATTGTTATTCCCAAAATTAGAATATAATATTTAGAAAGAGATTGTGAAATATAAAACAGAAAACAAGGATTGTGAAATATTAGCTGAGTCAGTTGACTCTTTGAATATCAAAGAAATCCGGACACGGCATGCTGCCAAGCAGCATTCAAAGCACAAAGAATATCAAAGAAATCCGGACACGGGATGCTGCCAAGCAGCATTCAAAGCAGTGCTGAACGGTTGATTCGGCCGTTCATCTTGGTATGAACGGCTTGGAGACTTCGTTCTTTTGGACTTAACTTAAATTTAAAATTTTTTTCCTTATTTGAATTTTTTTCGCATTTGTTAATTTTACGTCAAACTTTTGTGGGTTATTGATTCGTCTCGACGAGAGGAATCAGAAAAGTAAATTTTTTTTACTTTTACCCAAATATTTCAAGAAATATACATTTTTTAGCGAAAAAAGTGTCATTTTTGCTCGGTTAAGATCCAAATCCGAATCCAAATCGTCTTTTGCTCGATTAAGATCTTAATCCGATAATTGCCGAAATAAATAACCGAATCAGCCACTCTGCATCCGCTACGAAGGGTGTTCCTTGGCAGCATCCTTGTTGCAAGGAATACCATTCATGATTCCTCCAGGGCTGAATCTGCCGCCACCTGGTCTCCTGAGTTGACAAACACACCGCCTGGTCGGGCCAATCATAATCTGTCGGCAGGTCCACAACATATAGTTGGGCTACAAACAGAGTGGGCTAGGCTAGGCTAGGCCAGGCTCACTTGGGCTCGTGCAAACATATATGCATATGCAGTCATATTCACAGAATTTTACTTATTTTTGATCCTCCAGCAAAATTATTCAAAATAATAAAGTTTTATTTTTTATTTTAGAAACATGAAAGTTCCATTTCAGGGACGAATGACGTAGAATGATACTTTCTGTTTTGTCTGTATTTTAGTTAACACTAACTAAAGCGACTCTTCCGTTAAGCTCACCCTCTCAATACAAAACACTCCATTCATAATAATACCAGGTAGTACAAAATTAGCCATCCCCCTGCAAGGGTGGCTCTTGCCAACTTACGGGCAACTTGGAACGCAAATCGTTTTAACTTTTACAATGTCAATAATGTTTGCAGTAGTGAACTTGTGGCATATATATATTAAGACTATGTTCCTTATTTTAGGTTAGGGATTTCAGAAAACTTTTGGTATGGGATTTGACTCTTGTCCCTTGCTATCTATCTAATAAAACACAATGGTGTGGCCTCCACACAAACACAAACACATCCAAGGGCTTAGATTTATTTGATTCAAGAGTTGATATGTGCTCTTCAACTCTCTAAAAAAAATACTCACACTCTTATAAATATATTACACAATTGCCACCATTTTTCTACGGCTAAGATCCCATCTCCAATTGCCCATTCACACTTTGTCAGACTCCACTCTCCTCTCTCTCTCTCTCTCTCTCTCTCTCTCTCTCTCTCACACACACGCACACGCACACGCACACGCACACGCACACGCACACGCACACGCACACGCACTTTGTCAGATTCACTCATCTCTCTCAGCTTCACATCACCTGCATTAAGTACTGACTCTAAAACTCAACTCCCTCGCCAGTCTTTTGTTAAAGTGAAAATTCTTACTATTTTTTCTACCTAACCTAATGAATTGATTAAAAACACTAAGAAAACCTTTTTCCTAATTGGGGAGACCCAGATGCTCATAATTTTTTTCTCAATACCTCTTTTTACTTAAAAAAATAGATTTGGGTCAACAAATGAGTGTACATTGGAGAAGACATACCCAAATAGAGTTTTTATCCAAAATTTCAGTCAAATTTGAGTTAAAACAGGAAGAAAAAAAAGAGTTTTGAGTCAAGAAATGGGTGTGTAACATTAGAGATGACATCAATTTCTTTTTTTGTTATTTGTTCAGTCGATTTCATATAGTTTTTATGGGCACTAACAGAACTATGATGGTTTATTTTATTTTTTTCTTTTTCATCAACATTCATCTTTTAAGAGCTGGCCCCGAGGTAAATTCTACAAACCTCCGAACTTGGGCAACCTCCTACCATGGGCAACCTAAAAGAAATTTTTGCGAAGAAATTATTTATTAGAAGTACTCTGGTTTTTGGATCTCAATTTGGTTTTTGCGAAGAAATTACAATCCCAGATTGAATTGTATTTGTCGGTGTCTATAAATTGGTAGAGGAGTTGGCTTAGTTGTAGCTACGATATGTCGAGTTATACTCATATCTCTCAAGTAATTTTCTTTCGTTCCACCATGAAGTGGAACATATGTTGCACACTTAGGAAAAAGAATCAATTTAGTGTTTGAGCTACTAGCAAGATTTAAAAGTTAAATTGAGATGAGTAGTGTCATACGCACGGGCAAATCGCTAGTCAATTTATGTTTCAGACCAATTTATACGGAGCTATCTCCCGACTTTAATTAGTCCAACTAGAAAACGATGAATGAACCTTTTACATTAGTCGATTTTCGAGTCGGATACCGATTTAGCATAGTGCAAGTGGGCCTCCACTTTTCACCCGCTCTCACACAACAAACCTGAGCCTACACTTAATTGTAGCTGGAGAACTCAATTGACTGACCTAATGAACACAACCAACACCTTAATGAACTCAGCTATTGTTTGTTTATAATCTTTAATGGTCTTATTTGGATCCAATAATCTGCTCCATAGGCAATAACTGCAATTTATTACTATTTTGTTGGAGTGTTATGGTTCAGTGGATAGAGGGCAAGTAATGCCAAACTCATGAGACAGTTTTTGGAAATCATAAGGTCATGGTAGAAGGTAGAGTAATTATAGAAATTAATCCCTATTTGTTGTACAATTTCTGAAACAGGGAAAAACGTATATTGATACAGGGTGCATCTTTTTTTTGCTCGACAAACGAAAATTTTTATTAAGCTCGAAGGGGTACATCGAGGTAAAAAGAGAATACAGGATGCATCTCAAGAAACAGAACGAGAAAGAAAAGGAAAAAAGAAAAAAACACCTTAACAACCTTGGATGTACCTTTGATACAGGGTGCATCTTAGTTTAATAAAAGGAGCAATAGTTTGTTTTTCAATAGAGAAAATATGAGGAAATTACAAATAAGCAGACTCAGTAGATTTCATTCAGGTGCTACTTTAGAAAAACAAAGAGCAACTTAGGTCTGTACAGATTGCAATAGATTTGAATAAAGAGGAGCAAGAGTTAAGTTTTTCAAAAATAAAAAAATTTGACAAGACTATACCTAGCAAACCTGGTTATTCTCGTTCAGGTGCTACTTGAGCGAAACAAGGAGCTACGTGTATTGATACAAGATGCATTTTTGTTTCATAAAAGGAGCAAGAGTTCGTTTTTCCAAACTCAGTCGATCTATCGTGCATCTCTTAGAATACAAAAAAAGAAAAGAAAATATGAATTTCATTGTAGATCGATATATACATGTGAACTCGTTTCAATGTGTTAGAATGGTAAATGCATTTTAAACCTAAACCTTACAATTTACCTACCAAAATACAGCTTTTTCATGTATCTATTGATATGCAATCAACCTGATTTTTCCAAACATATTCTTTTTCGTTTGTTCTTGTTGGGAAAAAAATTCAACAATAACATAATTCCAAATAACAATTTCATTGATAACTTCGCAATTACAGAATACATAAACGATACAGATTATAATGAACATGATACAAACTATATTTCAGAAATATGAGCCGAGTCTTGTGTGATACCACAGACTCCTTAAGAAAGATTCACCGCCTACCGAGGGTGTTGCAAGATTCGTCGGCGTTTTCCTCCCAGAGTTGACTCAACTAAACCATAAACCTCCGAAACACCACCGTCAACTGCCTTAGCGAATTGACTACCACCCACCTCGCTCTCACTCTCAAAGAATGAATTTTAGAGCCTCTTGCAGTGTCGTAAATTTGTACAAAACGGGATACACCATTATATAGGAAAAACAAGACCCTAGAGATGCCTAACTCCCACAATGAATTAGGGAATTCAATTCAGCCATATACCTCATCATGGGGAGTTATAAGCCAAGTGTAACTCCTGACTCTTTAGCCACGCGTCCAGATTCGTTGAACCAATCGGAGGCCTTTCGGTTGTCTCGAAAGACCCTCTGTAAGCCTCGATTTTATTCATCCCAATTTTTTGGAAAAAATTTCCAATAATTCTTTGCGTGAACGGCTTGAATTATAATTGTGGATTCGACATAGACCAAATAGAGGTATGAAGGGATTTGTGGATTGATTTGGTCGAGTTTCTCCTTAGTTGGGATTGGGTCCGTGCCAAACTACTAATTGTACCATAAACTCATATACACGAATTGTGGACCATGCAGTTGTGTTCTTATTTAACTACCAGAATATATAAATGCATTCCAGAAAAGGCATTCTACTTCCAAACAAAATGATTTATCAAATTTCTTTCAACTTCCTCTCAAGTATGAGCAATGATTAGAAATCATGGAGGCACATGGGGACACAAAATGAGATATTCGGTAGACAATGAGTGACTCAAAAACTATAGTAGAGATCTTTGGTTTTATGGGCCGGGGAATACTACATGGCAATGCCATATGCTACTCCGAGAGTACCCAATTAATGGCCACTGAGTAAACACAGTACTTGAAATGAACTAGCTTAATCTTTGGAAAGATGGAGGACTTCATATGGTCTGTCCTTTATTAGATTCACACTTTTTTTTTTAACGAAATTAGTTTCACTCTCATGTGAGCTGAATACTAGACACACTCTTTCTTTGGGTAGCCTAGTGGTTACTCCCAAGTGATTTGAGCGGTCAAAAGGTTCAAAGTTTGAGTACTTGTGCTAATGACGTCCTTGCGAACTTTGCCCTGCTACAGTGTTTGGCTATGTTCTACTAGCCCTTTTTGGAGCGGTAGTTGCTATAGCTTTTTAGTTCTTTTCAGAGCTCGCCGTGGGTCCAGATTCCCTATGAATATGATCATGTTAAAGGAAGGGCTGTTACGCCTGGTTGCTTTACTTAAAAACTCCCCATTTGTATTTGCCATTTATACTTTCGTAGACCTCTTTTCATGTATCAACACGCATTGCATTGCTATATATGCCGACTATGGAAGCGTAAAATTTTAAGCGAGATTTGGTTAATTTGGATACTGTGTGCAACAATGACTCCGAACATGGGATGGGGAATCTTGCTGTGCAACCTGCACTGTAGGGGCTGTAAGGCGGTTGATCCGGCCATCCATTTTGACGCCGACAGTTCGAATTTAATCCGAACACCTTAATTCGAACCGTTTATTGTTCGGATTAAATATATAGCATAATTTGTTAACCTAAAAGCTAATTACTAGTACATCCTTGGTGGCTGGTGCAATGGTGACTCCTGTAGATGGTATTGTCATGCTATTTTACTGACCAATGGAAAAACACTAAAAATTTAACTCATTTTATCATCTCGTTTTCATTAACAAAAAAGTTTCAGCATTTTACCATTAGGTTTCCACTAACAAAAAAGTCGTTAACAAATTTTTTTTTGCTACTCACAAACCCATCAACAATTTATTCACTACTAAAAACAATTTGACATTTCTCAACAATTTATTCCTTACAAGAAACACCTAATAATTAACTTCTAAACTACAAATAAAAATCTATAAAATTTTCACTGCCGGAAGCACCCCTATATATCTCAGTGTAGTAGCGTACTAGGTGCAGGGACGGAGGCAGTAAGAGTCAAGGGGGGGGGCGGCCGACCCCGCTGCCTCTCAAATTTTTGTAGAGATTGGTATAATTTTCATCCAATTTTTACTTATTTGACCCCCCTTTAAAATTCATTTTTGCCCCAACCCATATATAAGAGTTTTGTACTTAGGCAAAAGAGGAGTCAAAATAGAATTTCCACCCACAAAAGGAGTCGAAATAGAATTTTTGTAGAGATTGATTAAAATAGTTTTTGCTCCTGGGTAGATGCATGATTAAAATAGGGCTTTGAGGCTTTCACTGCTTTGCATTTTATAAAGTGTTCGATTAAAATATTGCTTAGTGTTTCTTTGAAGTTTTTTGTGGAAGGTGGAACAAATTTTACATATATATTGATTATTACAAACGAGGCTATCATGCCTCGCTTCCAAAGTATGAAAAATCGTCGAGGTAAATTGTGAATCGAAGCTGTATTTTGTTATTAATATATATTTACATTTTGATTAACTTGTAAATTTGATTGTTCCTTCCAAATAGCAACAAGAAAAAGTGAATCATACGTAGTTTAAATTTTCGACCCCACTTATCCAAAATCCTGGCTCCGTCCCTGACTAGGTGGGTGACTTCTCGATCGGTTGACTAGGGAGAGAAAAATTGGATTCTCTTCACAAGTGCTCCGTAGTAATTTGACACATACTTTATATGTATCGTGACTTTTGTCAGTGACAGCAAATAATATATATAGAATATGGGGAACCAAGGATCGAGATCTCATAAAATATTTTCCTCCTTCGTTATCAAGTCATATCCTGACGAGAGAAACTTTGAAAAAGTTATTCACGGTTCCGCGCGATTTTGGTCATTCGTTTCGGTTTTCAATGATCAAGATTTAAATAAAACTTTTTCGGGAATGAGTCGAACTTTTTTTTTTTTTAGAAATTTCATTAGCATCCAGACTTTTAAACGATAGCAATTGACTTTGTAACAACTATTCACGGCTCCCCCGTTAATTTTTTTTTTCTCTATCCTAGTGGTCTGGATTTTGCGGGCAGATACTCTTTGATAGTAGTGGCCAACGCAAGATTTATGTTTACCAGAGACCCGAATCACTGTACTTCTATATCGATAATAGAAAATATATTTTTAAGTATACAATGTATATTACTCGTGAGATTCGAAGAAAAGACGACATTATATGTATGTGTGCGGCCATCGTTCAATTTTATACATGGAACCTAAAAAAGGATTGATAACTTAAAATTTTACAAATGTTTTTTGATAATTCAGATGTCTGGGCCAGTTTATACTCACCTCGACTAATTCTGGGGGCCCAACCCTTGCCGCCCATCCACTTGCGGAGAGCCCAATTAAAGTCGAAGTAAAGTTTCGTATAAACTGGCCCCATAGCTGTTGATAACACCTGAAACATTTCGAACCTGAGACCTTTGAAGAGAACAAACCCCTAAGTCTTCAGTTTTGACTACTAGGCCAACCCATTGGGATTAATTTAAGAGGATTTTAACCCTCGCACATATAGAAGTTCTAAGAAACTTTTTCACTCAAAGGCTTGCCGGAGCTAATCCCATAAAATTTTTCCTAATTATTAACCTAAAAAGTAGAATAATACGCGAGATTACGAAGGGAATCTTGATCAGCTAGCCGTAAAAATGGTCTTTTTACATCATAATTTCACGGATGTTGCTATGGTGTCCCCAATCATTTTGGGGACACCGTAATTTTTGACATAATTTCACCATAATGAGTATAATTAAAACACATTACATGAATAACAGAATCCAAACAAGGTATAACCAATAAATATCCAAAAAATCAACAAAGGCATAACCAAATCCAACCAAGGCAAAAAAAGGTGTAAAAATATGGATCTTGTTTGATATATCTCATTGAGATATTTTAAATGGTGTAAAAAAAATATTAAAAAAATACTTTTCATTTTCATTATATTTAAATTTGAAATTACTTTTTTTTTTTAAATAAAAGATTTAAAAATAAAGCGGAGCGACACCTTCATTCGTTCATAATACATGTTTCAATTACAGACGGGCATCACCTTTTGAGTAGAGCTAGTGCAGATCGATCTGAATATTTCTTTGTATTTTTGTTTCGTAGTCCTGTAAAAAATTTTAGTATTTATTTATCTAATGAAGTTCTTGTATGTATCTACGACCATACTCAAAAGAACAAAAAAGAAGCAAAAAGTCTAGGATCACCCCCTTTTTCACCCATCTTTTCCACCGCTCCACTCCAGGTCCCATAAAATACATAAAATATTCATAAATTTTAAAATGCTCTTTTATAGGGCCTTATAAATAATTAACTCAATCATAAATTTGTAGGTATGTTTTCTGAATTCGCAGAGGCAAAACTCTGCGAATTCAAAAAACATACCTACCGATATGCGATTGAGCTGATTTTTTACAGTACCGTATAAATGAATATTTTTAAAATTTATTTTGTTGTATTTTTGTATGGAGAAATAGAAAAGAGGGGTGAGAATAGAGCGATCAGCGCAGCACTATTAAGAAAACAACATGATGGCTTATGGGCCACCTCTTTTGTGAATCCACCAAGCACATGGCCATTGCCATCCATAGGTGAAACAGAACAGCAGAGGATTTGGTGCAGTAAATTGCTTTCCCCCCACCCCATTCCCATCTTTCGAAAATACCCCCACAGCTACGCCCCAGAAATATCCAATCCCATTTTCTCTTATTTTTTCTTTATTTTCTTAATAATTTTTATATCTTTTTTCTCTTTTATTTATTTAATATTATTTAGGTGTTCTGATTTTCAATCCGGTTGAATCGGTGCAAAGATCTCATTGAAAGATCTTAGTGCAAAAAATTCATTATGACCATTTAGAATTACATGATAAAAAAAGTAAGATCTTGGCACCATTTCAACTGAATTAAAAATTAGAGCAATATATAAACAATGTATTTATTCCGTTTGAACCGGAAATATTCCAATTATTTCTTCAATTCTTCTCGTCAAGACAAATCAATAACGCAAAACTAACAAATGTGAAAAAAATTCAATTAATAACAAAGTTTCCAAATTTAAGTTAAGTTCAAGAGAACGGAGCCTTAAATATAAAGTCAAATTTAAATATAAAAAATGTATTTTAGTTAACCAAATTAAAATTAAAATAAAAATAAAAAAATGAATTAGATAAAAAAGATAATAGAATTAAGGGATTAAAAAAAATAGTTAAAAGGGTAGGAGTTGGGTGCATTTTGGTCTTCTTGACAAGAGAGAGAGAGGGAGGCGGTGTCGGGTGGACTCAGGGGGGCTGCTCTCCCCCTTGGGGGAGCAGCGTGCTGCTGCCCCCGTTTTTCGGGTCCGTCCCGATCTCGCTCCGATGATCCGAATCGTTCACTTTGTAGAGCTCGTCGAGTAGAACGACTATGCAAAAAATCAGCTTAATTGGATATCATTAAATGCCTGATCGGAGCCTATATAACTCTTGGTCCATTGGGAATAATGGATTTGATCCAGTGTTTCAGATCCATTCTTTTCAAAGTAAAAAGGCTCCGATCAAGCACTTAATGATATCCAATTAAGCTGATTTTTTGCATAGTCGTTCTACTCGACGAGCTCTACAAAGTGAACGATTCGGATCATCGGAGCGAGATCGGGACGGACCCGAAAAACGGGGGCAGCAGCACGCTGCTCCCCCAAGGGGGAGAGCAGCCCCCCTGAGTCCGTGTCGGGTGGTGGGAAAAGCAGCTCTCGGTGCAGTAAAGCAGCTCTTTGGTGCACAGCATGTTGAGCACGAAAAGGTTATCCATATTTTATCAATCAAAAGGAAAAGAAGAAAATGACAAGCATTAAAAAGTTCCAATATCAAAAAGGAGAATATGGGGATTAGGAGGCTTTTTTGCCCATCTTTTTCTTAGTTTTGGTTGACTTGGCCCAATACTTTTTGGACCTTTTCCCCTTGATTATAGCCTACAGGGGGCCACGTTTCCGTTATCTACCTTCCGCTTATAAATAATTAAGACATTGTTTAAAGGTTTTTGGCAACGGTAAGCACCCGTCGCTAACTATTTGCGACGACTAAAGCCACTTTTTTGCGTCGGTCTTATTCGACTCAAAAGGAGCAAAAAATGTAAAAATTAACCTTGGGAATCCTGTTACATGTCATCAGTAACGATTACGCGTATTATCCCCGTATGAAGATGCATGTAGCAAAACGTGCAGGTAGCCGAAACAATTTCTTGAAGTAATTTTGCTAAATAAAATAGTGAAAAATATGTTAGTTTGTTGTGACAATGTAGTATGATCTTGACATCAACCTTGTTAGCAATGCTCGCGGCGTTCTCTTTTTGGGGAGGATACAGAAGCAAGATAAACTTGAATGTCAGAAACTATGATAAATTTGAGTGCATGGTGTACAGAATTAAGGATTTAATAATTTCAGTAAACACTTGGTGGAAAATATAGAAATTAATAAAATTTAAAACTCCTTTGGTTGAGGGTCAATATGGTCAATTTATCTCTAAAGTTCAAAACTAATTCCCTCCTGGCTTGTGAGGCCGCATTCAACTAACCTTGACTTTTAGATACTTCTTGGTTTGAATTTCTTGGTTTGAATTCTTGAATTTCAATAATTTATCTCAACACGGTTCGAAAAAAGGTAAGGAAATGGTTCAACCATATATAATTTACTTGCTCCGTACGGTAAAGAGAAACTAATATGCAGAAAACTTCACAGTGATATCTAGTTAGACTGATTTTGGACAAGCTTTTTAGAGGTTTTTTATTATTTGAAAAAAATATATTTGAGTAGAAGACAGCTTGTTTGGTCTAAAATTGTTGTCTTCATGTTCAGGCTAAAATTCATTGTATTTATGTTAAAAGACAAATTTCTTGGAGACAACAATAAAAATCTCTTTGATTTTCCGCTTGACCCAAAAAAACAATAAAAATCTCTTTGCATTTAGGCTCTGTTTATTTCGATGTAAAATATTTTACAATGTAAAGTATTTTTTTAGAAAACAAATTTCATATTTTTATTTTTCGGTCTTTAGTTGGCACTTAAAATATACCTCCAAAAAAGGGGACAAAATAGTGTAGCGAGAGGGGGAGGGGTTTAAACGGTGGAGAGATCTGATAATATTGGAATTGAACGTGGGTTAGAACTGACAATAAAGGAAATTGAGTAGTGAGAATTGCATTAGAAGGCAGCGGGTTCATTTCGGAAAATAACTTACGGAAGATTTGAGGGTAAGTCATTTCATCCAATTCATGGAAAACATGTAAGATATTTTCCTCATTTTTTGTATAACCAAATACCGAAAAATAGGTAAAATATTTTACCAAAAAATATTTTATATCCAAATAAACGGAGACTTAGTCTAAACACTTTTCTTACTCAAAAAGTCAAGAAAGTCATTGGAGAAGTTTGTCTAACTCACCCTCAAAATATTAGATTATAAAAGACTTGCCATTATGGTAACGTTAACATCCAAGTAGAAATGCATCCCACCTCTTGTTTGGTTCTTTTGCGAAACATGATTGTAAAATAATTTTAGCACTCTGTTTTTTTTTATTTATAAATGCATCCGAAAATTTATTTTATTGCGTTCCTTAAAATTTTGTTGGATTAAATTTTAAATACCAGAAGACAATTCCAGAGTGCATTTAGAAATAGAGTGCAAAATTTATTATCTCATTATTTTGCAAGTAACATGATTATATTTTCGTTTTCATTTTCTCTTACGTCTACTTGCTATTTTGCTATTTCAACGGTAAGTCTTTTGCAAGGTTGAAAGTGCTATTCAACTTTTGAATAACAGTTTCAACTCTGCAAAAATTGCCATTCAAAGCACCCCCATGTTGTCATTAGAAAAACAAAAAGCCCCAACTAATAACCTGGCAATGGATATTTTTAGCATATAGGGTTAGACAGTACGGATTCAATGAGGGATCCCGCATGGTACTATCATGCGAGACTTTCCTTTCTTGATTGAATTGCAATGATCCGAGCTGCTCATAGTGATCAGAACGTGATTTTCAAGGTACTCACGCGAAATCAACGAAAAAAATGATCGGAAAGAGCTTGATCTAAATAGTTTTTTATTGAACGGTTCAGTAAAAAATTGCTCGGATCAAGCCATTCCCGATCATTTTTTTTCTTGATTTCTCGCGGGTACCCTCAAAATCACGTTCTGTACACTTTGAGCAGCATGGATCGTCGTAATTCGATCGGAAAAGGGGAGTCCAGCACTATAAGGCCGTAATGGATCCATCATTGAATCCCGCCTGTAGGGTTAGAAATGGTAATTCCAAGGTTTTACTGTTGATAGTAAAATTTAAATTCAGAAAAGGTATCTGGTAGTCTGCACCTACTCCAGAACATTCGTTCCCCAATGTAGCCTCGTCCTCTGTAACCTGTCCTAGCGTTCAGAACTCTCAGATTCAGGTCACCAATTCCGGGGAGGCTCCGTCCAGTTTTCCTATGCCCAGTTTGGGTTCACTTTTGAGCCTCCGGACCCACAATAACGATCTGAATCGTTCATTTTGTAGAGCTTGTCGATTTTACGCTCTGCATAAAAAATTAGCTTGATTCAACATCGGCCAACACATGATTGAAACATATTTGTACAGGAGAAATATGATAAAAAAAATATTTTCCCTTTACAAATCTGTTTCGAACGTGTATCCACCAATGTTAGATGAAGCCAATTTTGTATTACGATGAAAACCCAGACAAGACTTTATGAAACGAACGATTTCGATCATTATTGTGAACCTGGAATGAGTTTACGAATGAGTTCACGAAAGCTCAAACTGGAGCCTCCCTATCAGATTGCACATACCTGTATATACTAGTAGTACTTGTATTTATTCATTGTTGATTTCTTGGATTTTATTCCCTATATATATGTCAGATTCCAAACGGAAAAAGGCCCCACCTGGAACTCAGATTTTCTTTCTCATCCAAAACAAAGACAGGTGAAATGTCCTGTTCTCTCAAATGGGAGCAATTCTTCGGTGCCGAGCGGGTATTGCCGACGTGGCACCCGCTCGGCACACTCGAGCCGTCCGATGCATTTTTGGACGGCTCGGATCAAAACACTCTCTCTCCTCCTATCCAAACACTTTCTCTCTCCTCTTCTCTCTCCAAATCTGAGCCGTCCATACATATAATGGACGGCTCGGATGGCCGAGCGGGCACCACGTGGTACCCGCTCGGCACTGAAAATTTTTTCCTCAAATGGAGTTTTATTTTTTTTAAATATAGAAAATAGAAATAGGAGTATTTGGGTTAATTCAAAACGGAAAGTTTTCAAGAAAACAGCCATAACAGCTTTTTAAGCTTCGTTTTAATGTTGCAAATTTCTGTTTCTGCCATTAATAAATCTCTCTCTCTCTCTCTCTCTCTCTCTCTCTCTCTTCAAAAACTTTCCTTTCTTCCTCGTTGGCTGTGACTGTAACGAAGCCAACCCATCTCTCTTCTCTCTCTCTCTCTCTCTCTCTCTCTCTCTCTCTCTCTCTCTCTCTCCTTCTGTTTTCGGAAATTGCAAATTTTATCCAGTTTGCTTTCTAGGATTTTTGACAGTTTTTTTTGCTTCCTGAAATTTCTTTCATTCACCCTTTCGGAACAACTCGTGGGTAACCCCCAAACCCAAGAAATTAGGTTTTTACCAGACAAATTTGCCCCTTCCAAATTCGCTCCCAACCCAATAAGGGTTTTGAATTCGTGTTTCCGGCAACGTCCACGTCGACATTTCTCTAATTCAGAAACCAATAAAGAAAACTGCTTTTTTTTTTTCTTCTTCTTCTTCTTCTTTTTCCCTTCTGAATTCCGTTCAAGTTAGGGTTTTTAGACACAATGATGATGTCGGCGTCGCCGACGTCAACAGTTCGTAGCTCCCTAGAGGAAATGCTGGATTCGCTCCGGCGCAGGGACGACGACGACAAGCCGAAGGACTTGCCGCCGGCATTGCCGTCTCGGCCGGTCTCCCGGGCCCGCCTCCTGCCCGCCCGGAGGTCGTTGCCGAAGAATTTTGAGCTCGACGCTGCTCCGGCGACGTTAGTGAGCCAACCTAGTAAGAAGGAGGAGGTTAAGGGGGCAAGAATTGGTAGTTTTGGGGGCAAAAAGGATAGAGATTTGCCGGGTGATTCACCGTATGTGGAAGAAGAGGACTGTGAAGTGAGGATGGAGGAGACAGACACTGCTGATATAGCTGCAGAGCCCTCGGCTTCGCTGCCGAGGTTTCGGGAGTCTGAGTGGGATGACAACATTGGTTACTTTATCAAGAAGGTGAAGCCTTTGATCAAATTGGGTTTTCATTGTTTTCAGCTCGTTAAGTTTTCGAACCAAACTTGGATTATCTGTTACAGTCATACTCGCGCACTAGGCTCGTGATTGGTCGATTAGGGCTTGTTTGAGATCGGTCGGTTTAACTGATCAGTAGATTATTGAACGTATTTGTTAAGCTGGTTAAGTTTTCCAATCAAGCTTGATAGATTAGTTAATATAGTTAAGACATCCTCTACAATTATAGTCACGCTCGGTTTGTGATTAGTCCATTAGAGCTCTTTTGAGATCGATTGAACTGATGAAGAAATCAATCTTGAACTGATTTTTAAAGCCTTGTTAAGTTTTTAAATCAAGCTTGATAGATTGGTTAGTGTAGTAATGACATCCATTTTGGGTCTTAGGCAGGTTTCTACGATACTAATAGTTTGAATTCAAGCCTCACTTAGTTGTTGCATTGGCTATATCATGTTTTTTGACTAGTTCTTTGGGTGGATCTTTCTTTTGATCAATCTGTTCTAGCTTGGCTATATCATGTTATATCAAGCTGTACTAGCTTCTTTGCCTTCCAAGATGATGTGTTTGTTTCCTAACCGTTATCATTGTGTTTTCTAGTCTAGAAATCCTATTTTAAAATTTCATCTTCGTTTCTTCAATCTTCATTTGACTTGGGTAACTTTTTTTGATGCTGGAATAATATACCTGAATTCTATCTTCATCCAGCTTCAATACTACAGAAATATCTTTCTCCGTGGGAATTGTTTTCTGTGGTTCATGAAGCTCATAATATAGGGTGGTTAACTTTTTTATAAATATTTTTGGGTTTCTGCTTTCTAATATCATGACCTTGTTTGTATCATGGACTGCACTTGTTTCACAGTGCGAGTAATATATGTCTCGAATTTTAATTTCATGATGGACAGTTTAAATGCATGTTTGATTTTGATTGGCCTTGTGATAGATACTCGGTTCATATTTCAGTTAGGTTTTGTTGTTAGTATTTGGTATATTATTCAGCTTAGAAATGCACGTGTCTTTCCTGAAGATGATTCATTTATTGACAATTGCTTACATTCTGAGTAATATGTTTCAGAGACTTCGTGTTTGGTGTAGACTCCCGAATGGGCAGTGGGAATTGGGACAGATACAATCAACTTTAGGGGAGAAATCAACTGTTTTGCTATTGGATGGAGCTGTGAGTTCTTAAATTTTGATGCCTTCTTAAAACTCATAACTGTTGTAAAGCACAGAAGAACATTGGTTTTTCATGCACTTTTATTCTGTTATCACTGTAGGCTGTGAAAGTGTCAACGGGAGAGCTCTTACCTGCAAACCCAGATATCCTTGAGGGTGTTGATGATCTGATACAACTCAGTTATTTGAACGAGCCATCCGTTCTTCATAACCTTCAGTATAGATATTCTCATGATATGATCTATGTATGAATGCTTTTGACATTTTATTACCATCCCAAATAGTCGAATTCCCTTTTCCTTTTCGCTGACCCATGCTTGTGCTTGTGTCTCGTAGAGTAAAGCAGGACCTGTTCTAATAGCAATCAATCCCTTCAAAGATGTTCAGTGCTATGGAACCGATTTTGTCACAGCTTATAAGGAGAAGCTTTTCGACAACCCTCACGTATATGCCATAGCAGATGCCGCCTACAATGAGATGATGAGAGGTGCGTTGGACCAAACTTGAAGGAATTTTAGAAAGGAGAAAGCATTCCTATTTGGCTATTCATACTTTTATTACAACTCCTTTCTCACTATAGTATTATCATGGACTGTGCAGATGAAGTAAACCAATCCATCATCATAAGGTTAGTTCATTTGTCTTTCAGATGCGTGTTGATGGAGCGTAAACGTTCCATTTGATGCTAACTGTTGTTCCCTTTGTCTTCCTTTTGTGGTAGTCCTGTTGGCTTAGTTTTCATATGCCATGAGTCTTGAGTTTTTCTGTTCCACATTAGGATTGCCCTGAGAAATTTTGTAACCTATTTTACAGTGGGGAAAGTGGAGCTGGGAAAACAGAGACAGCAAAAATTGCGATGCAATACTTGGCTGGTCTTGGTGGTGGCAGTGGTGGGGTCGAAACTGAAATTCTACAGACAAGTTGTATACTGGAAGCGTTTGGGAATGCAAAAACATCCAGGAATGATAACTCTAGCCGATTTGTGAGTCTCTCTCTATTTATGTTTGCCTTTTTTCCTACCAAGCAGAATGCAATCCTACGTTTATGCTGTCTTGTAAGATTGTAACTTAAACATCCTCTTGAAAAGACATCCGATCAATACACACACACGTTCCTTTTTTCTCAGGGGAAGTTGATTGAGATTCATTTTAGTGCAACGGGGAATATATGTGGTGCTCAAATCCAGACCTGTAAGCATGTTTAGATTACAAAGTTGGTGGAAAACATTGTCTTGTCACACTATTACGGTTCAATTTACTGACATTATTTTGTGACCTCCTATTGCTGAAAAAATCAATTCCAATGATGATCGCGAATAGTTCTGCTCGAAAAGGTAAGTTGCTTCCATATCAAACTCTTCCTTATTCTCTCTCCCACATTTCCCTGGGTTCTCTCTTTACCCATGCGAGTTTGATATTGTTTCATGTCTTCTTTGAGCAGTCAAGAGTGGTTCAGCTCAACCATGGAGAAAGGTCGTACCATATTTTTTACCAACTTTGTGCTGGTGCTCCCCCTGACCTCAAAGGTTGTCCAGATTATTGAATTTGTGGTTCTGTCCGTTTTGTATTTTGCATTGAGAATTCTGTTGACAAATATCCTTTTTTGCTAAAAAGCTAGCTCTCAACTGCGGATTTCTAATTAGATATATGACGTGTTTCTAGATATTAATTATCTAAGTTCAACCTTAGAGGATTTATGCCCTCTTGGTGTCATGGATACTTCCTTGCAGATAGACTGAACCTAAAAATGTCTAGCGAGTACAGTTATCTAAATCAGAGTGACTGCTTGGCCATTGATGACGTTGATGATGCTCAGAAATTTCAAATGCTCATGGTAACTCAAAGATGAGACTTTAGTAAAGAGCAAAAGTTTCTCTCGGTTCATTGTTTCCCCCAGTCAATATTTTTTTGGTTGTAAATACTTTTTGCCTCTTTTTTTACAGGAAGCTTTAGATACTGTTCGAATTTGCAAAGAAGACCAAGAGCAAGCCTTTGAAATGCTTGCTGCAGTGTTATGGCTGGGAAACATATCATTTCACATAATTGACAACGAAAATCATGTAGAGGTAGTGGCAGATGAAGGTAAAGACTGAATCTTGGTTTCCAAAAATACACACTTTCTGATTGTCAACCTTTCCCGTTCATGCTCCTGTCATCAAGTTGTCAACCATATACTTTTCTGATTGTCAACCTTCCCCTTTCCAACAAGTTGTCAATGTCACATGCTCCTTTCATGGGCTATACCTGTTCAAAGTTTTAAATGGCGATTAGAAATCAAATTGTTGAAAAGCCACGGATAAACCAAGTTTAACATACGTCCTAGGCACGACTTTAAGGTCATCTTGAGGCTAATGCGTCTTTTAGTATTAAAACTCTGATATTAACAAAACATATATGAGGTTTATAGCAAGTCAACACTGTTGGATAGCTTGATAAATGTAGTTGACCCATTTCCAAACCATTGAGATTTGGAACAACTTGTGATGTAATAAGGTATCAGGTTGGGGGAGTTATTGGGTCCAGGTCTCTTGCTCCCTGTTTACGTTCGGCTTCTGTCTACTTATATCTGTTTGCGGCTCCATGTGAAAGACGAGGTTGCACATGAGGGACTGTCTTGGAGAGCTTGGTATATATTGTTAACCCCCGTTTACGAACAGCTTAAGGTTTTGGGACAATTGGCCATATAGATAACAGACACGTGGTTACTTTGCCTAGGAGGGAAACAAATTGCTGCATCTGACCAATTACTTAGCTGAGGTATGTCGGAAATTCAGACTTACCTGCAGACGCAGGTATCCTTTGAGAACCAATAGTAGTGCAAAACACTCACCTAATGGGAAGGTTTGATTCCCTTGTCATTTGTGATGCTCTGAATGAGAATCTGCGGAAAAAGGCGTCATACAGTGAGAACCTTGGATATCACTTGGAACCTAATTAATTTACAGAAATTTCAAGGATTTCTACCAGTACTGTTCTCTGGATTTCTCGTGATGCGGAGGATTACTCAAAGTGCCTCTTTGTCAGACTCTTACATTGACCAAACTTTGTTTCTGACTAAACTAGGGATGTATGTGTAAATCAATTGCAATTTTTGTTTGTGACTTTTGAATTGGCCGAACCTTGGAGATGACTATGGGAATAACAGAATAACAAATGAATGCACATGCATGAGTGAATAACTGACTCAAAACTTCTCTTATGTTACATTTTCCGTGTCCATGTGTGCCTGTCGATGGCCTACATCATTAAGTACTTTAATACAAGTAAAGTATATGTGGACTTTGTATAAAGCTATCAAAATTCAAAGCTTATTTCCTCTTTCTTTTGGCAGCTGTTTCCAGTGCTGCCAGATTGATGGGTTGCACTATCCTGCGCCTGATGTCAGCTTTATCTACCCATAGAATCCAAGCTGGGAAGGATAGTGTTGCCAAAAAGTTGACGTTGCAACAGGTCTGTTTTATGCATTTATCTTACATCCGTATTTCTCTCTTTAGTACAACTATGTTGTTTGTCTGAATGTACACGCAAGCATATTCACGGATAATATACCTATGTATGTGCACAGACTATATGGTCCAGGTATTTCTAACAGAACCATTGCTATTACTATTATCTTCTGCTTAGGCAATTGACAGAAGAGATGCTTTGGCGAAATTCATCTACTCAAGCTTGTTTGGCTGGCTGATTGAAGAAATTAATAAATTGCTTGCAATGGGAAAACTACGTTCGGGAAGGTCCATAAGTATCCTAGATATCTATGGTTTTGAGTCATTTCAGGTTTGTATTTATCTTTTGTTTCATATAGTTTTGAGAGAATACAGTTATCGAACATGTGCTGAGTTCTTCTAATTTTCAGAAGAATAGCTTTGAACAATTTTGCATAAACTATGCCAATGAGAGACTGCAGCAACATTTCAACCGGCATCTATTGAAACTTGAGCAGGAGGTGAGCTTAGCATATCTCTTTTGTTCCTTTTTTGGAGAATTATGTAACAAGGGTTTTGTGACGACTGCCGAGTTCTTCTTGCTCATGCAATCAATTGATGAGGACAACATCTTGTTTGAAGCTCCTCGAACATCTTTTAGCAAACGGAATTGCAATCACATTTTTTTGATCCAACTTTTCTGTGTTTCACTTTTAGGAGTATGAAATGGATGGAATTGATTGGACGAAAGTAGATTTTGAAGACAACAAGGAGTGTTTGGATCTCTTTGAGAAGGTAGTTCTGTTTCTAAGCCCTCTTTTCCTTATTCAGTACAGCATGAGAGTTTCCCTTGGTCCTTTCTATTGTGGAACATTGGACTACATCTATGTGTGTGATTTTGTAGAGTCTAGTCTTCCTGAATCTTTCGGTACACCTTTCATACGTATTTCAATCCATGTTCTTATTTTTTTGTTTGATTCTTATATACTGAAGTTTCAAAGAAACTGAAAGATTGAAAATTCTGGTTCCCAGTTGAACCTTTGTTATTCTCTTAGTTCTTGTTTCTTTGGTAATATCTTATCATATGAGAGCTAAGGCTTTTATATCTAGTCCATCTTTCATGTATTATGGGTTGTGTATTCATGGCTTCTCCACAATGCATTTTACAGAAACCTATTGGGCTGATATCTTTGTTGGACGAGGAATCAAATTTCCCGAAGGCCACGGATTTGACCTTTGCCAATAAGCTTAAGCAACACTTGAATTGTAATTCTTGCTTTAAAGGAGAAAGAGGTGGAGCTTTTAGTATACGGCATTATGCTGGAGAGGTAATCTGTTAGATGCAATTGCTGGAATAAATTAGAAATTTGAGCTCTTAGAAATTTATCTTGCTAGAGCTATTATAGGCTGCTATGATAACAAAAAACAGTGCTCTAAAATTACTTCTTTGTTTGCTGTGTCTATTTAGATAATGCTGGATTTGGACAGTTACATTCATCAATACTAATGTTTGAGTTTTTTTCTTCTCAATTTCAATTTAGGTTATCTATGACACAAGTGGCTTCTTGGAAAAGAACAGAGATCCACTGCAATCTGATACCATCGAACTCCTTTCATCATGCAGTTGCCGGCTACCTCAGTTGTTTGCCACTAATTTGCTTCACCAATTTCAGAAACCAGCCAGTCCTTTGCACCAGATTGGTGTTCTTGATCCCCAGAAGCAAAGTGTTGGCTCAAAGTTCAAGGTAGTGATGTTTTTGGAAACTCTGTCTGAATTTGATAGATATGCAGCTGTTATAGTTGCTTAAGATAATGAAATTATGACAACACGTCTTCAATAGATGTTTTTAACCAATTTTCTTCAGTAGCCTATGTCTTGTTGATTTGGTTATTTTAAACCATGATGCATGCATTTTTGGTCAATTTTTTTTGAGAGATATTTTTCGTCAAAGTTGACATGGGCTTTTTTCTTCATGTCCAAGTCATTTTTCGTTTCTTTGACTTCCGGGTATGCTTGTAGGGTCAGTTATTCAAACTAATGAAGCAGTTGGAGAGCTCCACGCCACACTTCATTCGTTGCATCAAACCAAACAGTAAGAAGATTCCTGGTTTGTATGAAAAGGATCTTGTCTTAGAGCAACTCAGATGTTGTGGAGTTCTGGAGATTGTCCGAATCTCAAGATCTGGCTATCCTACTCGAGTGACCCATCAAGAATTTGCAAGAAGGTGGAGTATGATACTCTGGTATAGTTATTGGAAAAAATTAACTTTTTGAGTGCCGGGGAATAATGTTTTTGAATGAATACTAGGTATGGTTTCCTACTTTCGGAGGACAATGGAAGTAAAGATCCACTGAGCACATCAGTTTCTGTTCTGCAGCAATTTGACGTCCTCCCTGATATGTACCAAGTTGGTTATACAAAATTATATTTTAGAACAGGACAGGTGAGTTCATACATCTTTTGCAGGTTTTGTATGTTTTCCTTGTCTGCGCTGTTACTGCATCATAATTTTCTGGTTATTAATCTAGAACTGTAGGCTTCATATAAGAGGGTAAGAGGTGTTGGGCAGTCAAGGATCTTTCACCATTTTTAAAATTTATTCACTGAAGCGAAAAAGTTGCTTGAAGGGGATCATCATTTTGTCATAAAATTGGTAGATTTTATTAGAAGGGTGGCGCAATAATATTGGCTGGAAAATCCATGGAATACCCTGGAAGTTTTGTTTCATTTTCATGAAGTTAAAACATTTCTTTTCAACTACAAAAAAAAACATGAATGATAGGGAAATCCTACACAAAGCTTGAATAAGAATTGATCTACTCCAGTGTTAGCAACACAAGCTCACACACCAAATGATACTGTATATTAAGCTGCTTAGCTCTGGAGCTGTAAAACATAACTATTTGATTGAAACACTTCTTGGAAATTGATTTTCTCTGTTGTTAAATAGATTGCAGCGTTAGAAGATACAAGAAAACAAGTTCTGCAAGGTACACTTGAGGTGCAGAAACGATTCCGTGGTCAGCGTGCACGTCATCATTTCCATGAGCTCAAGAAAGGAGTAATATCACTGCAATCATGTAAGACCTATATATATTGTCTTTTGTTGTTTCATATAGAAGGTGTATTTTGCTGGTTTTGTTGCCCTATATTTCGTTCTCTTCATGCATCTGTGCTTCATTCTAGTTGAAGAGAGAGGTGGCAATAAAATTTCTCTTCAGGACCTTACTGATGCAGGGTGAAACTACGAATTAAAGAACAGACATGCAGCAACGACAATCACAAACGTGATAGATTTTGAGAAACTCTCTCTAGACTCTTTCTAATTCAATATTATGCAAAAACTGCGTAGCCCTAAGGCTTACAACTTATTATATAGGTAGCAAACCCTATCCCTAGTTGGAAAACAAAAAATTACCAATTTCGGAAAAAAACCGAAATTATTACAAATTCAGAAAATAGAGAAAAATCTAAGACTTCTCCAAAAAGAACGGACTGAAACAAAATTTCCTACTAAAAGTTATAAGCAAAACAAATATTTTCTAAAACGGCAAAATTGCCCTTTCGGAGTCCTAAACGGCCTCAGACAGCTAAAAAACACACGGTGTGTCTTGACCGTTGGACCGTTTCAGATCGAACCTAGGTGGGCCCGACTCGTAATTCCATCGTCGCATATTTACGGTTTTGCCAATCTAGGCTTAAAATGCCTTAAGTGGTACTCCTCTTCCATGGCAACGGCATCACTTACTAAACTGTCTTGAAGTCCCAGATAGAACTTCTTATCTTGTATCGGGGTTCATATCTGTCGCTTATATATTGTTTTATTGTTTCAAAGGAGCCTGCCTTCCATTTCTTTAGCAATCTTGCCGGTTTCACTTGCGTAATAAAGTTATTAATCTTGCAGTTATCCGTGGTGAAAATGCTAGAATGGAGCATGATTTATTGCTAAAGCTGAGAGAGCAGGCTGTTCGCAAGACAATTGAAGAACAGATGAGGGCCATAATCCATTTACAATCTGGTAGACTATATGGTTATCATTTTGACTATCATCTGGCTGTTTTGCTCTTTTGTACTGTACCATCCTCACAGTTTCTTTTCTGCAGCAATCCGTGGCTGGTTGGCCAGAAGGAGTTTCATTTACCTCCAGAAATTGAAAAAGTCAAATCCTGAAAATACAAAACAAAAGCCAGGGATGAAAGCCTCGGAACTTAAGGTACTCTTTATGATGGACCAACTAGAGGAGAAATTCTTTTTTGGTCCTTCTCTTTTCTATTTTAGCTTTCTTACATGTACTCTTCCACAAGACTATAAGAGTGAAGTGATACGTGTCCTAAGTTTTTTCTTGGACATTCACCTAGGAAATCAAGTAATGCTTGCCTTTCTAAATGCTTTTGAATTGTAGCAGGACGTGTTGCAAGAGAATGGCATGGTTCTGCCTAAAGCTCTAGAAGAGCTTCGAAGTCGTGTTTCAAAGGCAGAATCTACTCTAGGGCAAAAGGAACAGGAAAATGCTGCATTGCGGGAGCAACTACAGCAATATGAGATTAAATGGTCAGAGTATGAGGCAAAGATGAAATCGATGGAGGAGATGTGGCAGAAGCAGATGGTATCTTTGCAAGTAAGTTTGCATGTCTATATACGTTCTGTTAAAATTGTGTACATTTGAACGTATAACAATACTGGTGGGAGGGAGACACAGAAATTCAGAGAATAAAAAGGATATTGGATAGCTGGAGCTCATTCAATTAAGTTTGTTACTTGAGCCATTCAGCAGGAAATGTTGTTGCTGGACCTTGATTATTGTTGGTGGTTCTCATAGCATGTCCAAAAGGATGTGGACATTACCCTGAGCCATGTGACACCTGAAACCATTTTTGTCAGGATCTTTAAGGATACAATGAAAGAACTAATAGCTATTCGCGAACTTCTTGAAACTAAAGATGGAATAAAAAATTACTAATTTTATGCCTTGCTGATCCAAAAATGGGAAAAGTAACAAATGGGATGATTAAATATGAAGTTTTAGAAGAGCAAAGAATATTGCATGTTTATAAACTACACCACTACGGATCTATGTTACATGGACTCAGGTATGGGTGCTGGTGTGGGTGTGTTTATGAAATCCTCCAACACCCATTGGGTCACGGTAAAAGTATTCACATCTTTAATATGTCTTTTGTTTCCTTGGTGACATTGTGTTTACAAAGTACCATAAATGGGAGTCTTATACAGAGCAATATAGTGGACTCATCTTGCTAAATATGCATGTTGGGTGAATGTCCATCACATCGTATGTTTGTCGGACACTTATATCTGGTATCTCATATACCCTTAGCCAAGTATCAAGAGTCCTACACTTGTATTTCATAGTGTAGAGAAGAGTCCATGGAACATAGCTCATAATGCCTTTACAAACATGTAGTTTTTTCGTCACTTCTAACTTGTAATATAGCTTAGAATGACAGCTCGAACACAAAGTTTCATCAACTCCAGGTTTTATAAAAGTTGGTGATCTTATCTTTGCACAATAATAGCTGTGATTTTGTCTGAGGATCCTCTTCTCCAACTCAAATTCTGATGTGCATGATTACATCTATATCTTCTTTAGGTGAGTCTTGATGCAACCAAAAAGAGTTTCGCTGCTGACGATACTACCGGTCAACCCGAAAGGCAAGATGTTTCCCCTTCACCCCACTATTATGATTCAGAGGATACCACATCCATGGGACCACAAACTCCTGGTGGAACCACACCTATCAAGATTTCTAACACTGTTAGAGCAGGACGAGAGACTAACGGTGGTTTGAGTGCTGTGAGTCCTTTAGCAAAGGAGTTTGAGCAACGGAAGCAGGATTTCGATGATGAGGCGAAAGCAATTGTGGAATCTAAATCAGGGCGTCCAGATGAAGACCTTCGGAAACTGAAACTCAGGTTTGAGACTTGGAAGAAAGAGTACAAGTCTCGGTTACGAGAGATGAAAGCAAAAATCCACAAACTGGGGCATTCAGAAGTTGAAAAGAGTCGCCGCAAGTGGTGGGGAAAGAAGACCAAAGGATGGATATAGTGTTTTAGTTGTAGGTTATACGTCATATATGTGTTTGGGGTGTGGACATGGCTAACGAGAGTAGTATTCTCGTAGACAAAATGTTGTAGAAAGACTACGGTGATCGTTTTCAGGAACTTTCTCTTCCCTTGCCGCATCCATGGTCAGTGTTGGTGTAGAATGAGTATAGAAAGGGAGAGTGGTTGGTTTTCCATGTCAGCCAATATTCGGAACTTCAAGAAATGACCAAGGAGCTTGTGTATAACGTAAGGATGCAGATTCTTCCTCCTCATTTGCTTCAGAGTAGTTCAGAGTGTATTTGTGAATATGCTGCTGCCAGTGTCGTAATTTCAGCATGTGTAGTATGAAGGTGTACTTTGTACGCTGAATGTGGGAGAGATGTTTATATTCTGTCTGATTTATGGGATGTAGTTTACAAACTTTGCTCCAGCAACATTGTACATATTAGAAGTAGTTGATTGGTTACATTCCCTCTCATTTTCAATGGAATTCAATGGAAAATGCGCCATTGTATCTGAATTGTTGGAGGTATTTCGGAACTTTTCTCCGGCAGTAGTATTGACAAATATATACATTTAGCTAGCAGTAATCTGGAGTTCTGTGGATTGAAACCTGCAATGCTACTGGAAAAATAGCTCTCTCCTTTGCAGATGCACCAGTCATTTTGTAACAAGAGAGTAAATCATGAACTGTGAGCATTTTCTGTGCAACTTTTCCAGCATGTGTGTACAGTTATAGAGAATCGATCCATAAGGTAAATGTAACAAATATACAAGATACGAGGGAAGGAACATAATAGATGGGGTTAACAGTCGTAAATGAGTCGGGTCGAGTGTTTGGCTGCCCAAGCATAATTTGCAAAAAGAAAAAACAGGTAAGCCGATTACCAACCAAACTCGAAATAGCATGACATTTAGTCTTGTACAAGTTTGGCTAACCAAGTTTGATTCGAGTTTCCAAAAATGACGCAGAATAAGATGTTTACAACCTTGTAACACTGGTTGATTTTGAACGGGATGAATTGAGCTGAACATAAACCAAGGTGTTTCGAAATGCCCCTATTTCCTCTATATCAAAATCAGCAGCAGTACCGAAGGGTGCAAATCACATTTCACAATCGCGCAACATAAGCCGTTTCAAACCTTCAGATCCAACAAAGTGAAAACTACAACAATTTACACAAATCTACAAATTCTCATTTCCAATTACCACAAAAGATCAATTTTCAAGTTACAATAAGAGTTTATGATCCAGGCGCAAACTTGGTGGCATAAACCCATGCATTGTTAGCCACCGGGTTGTCAAGGTGGTCCAAGAGGTTCTCAAGTGGGCCTTTCCCGGTGACGATGGCTTGGACAAAGAACCCAAACATGGAGAACATGGCTAGCCTTCCATTCTTGATCTCCTTCACCTTGAGCTCAGCAAAGGTGGCGGGGTCGTCAGCAAGGCCCAATGGGTCGAAGTATTGACCACCCGGATAGAGGTTGTTTCCCTCTCCCACTCCGGGAAGTCCATTGATGCGGAATCCCTCAACAAGGCCCATTAGGACGACTTGGAAGCCCAACACGGCCAGAATGCTTTGGGCGTGGACAAGATTGGGGTTGCCCAAGTAGTCTAGGCCGCCTTCTGAGAAGATTTGGGCTCCGGCTTTGAACCAAACTGGCTCTTTGAAGTCCACTTTGACCCATTTCTCAAGGACTTCTGGTGTGATGCAGCCTAGTGCTCCAAGCATGGCCCATCGCCCATGGATGACCTGAAAATCGTTAGTCGTAGCCATTTAGTTAAAGCGGTTGGGTGAGAAATGAAGAGAAAGAAACTCCCCTTAACGTTTGTTTTATTTATTTTACAATTCACATAGATTCTTGTTAATATAATCTGTTCAAAACATAAGCCAACAACAAGCATCCAACTAGACAGCAACACAAAAGAATAAGGCAATTGCATTACTTTTCTCCACAAAACGATGGTGAGATTTGCTGAGAAACAAAACTGATTGTTTGTGTATATTCTATACATCGGTTGCCCATTAAAATACCAGGGAAAAAAAACAAGGAATCATAACCCTCTCGCATGCTATGCACAGTGAGAAAATACAGTAATTTCTCCTCTTAATAATTTTCTTTTCTTTTCTTTTCTCACCTAGTTTACCAAGCAGACTTGAACAACTACAGAACCTTTTGTTGCCAGGAGGAATTGAGAGTCACAAACAAAGTGTTGTTAAGATGCAAAGACACTGGGATTACCTCAAGAGCCCTGTTCTTGGCAAAAGCCTCAGGATCAGCAGATAACCCAGCAGTGTCCCATCCGTAATCACCGGGAAATTCTCCGGTCAGGTAAGACGGAGTCTGAGCTGAAAAGGGTCCCAAGTACTTCACTCGGTCTGGGCCGTACCACAAATCATTTTGCTGTTAAAAAAACAAGCATTAACCCAGAACATAAGTCATTTAATCACCCAAGTAAAGTAGACCGCCTTGTTTATTTTACCTTTTTGTACTACAGCATTTCCATGTCAACTAACAATCAGCCTGATACATCTTCTACTACCTTATCTTCGATTGGGGCTAGGGCTGGCCAGGGGGTAAGCCCTGCAAGCCGGCCGGCTCGGGCAACCCCCCGGCAAGGGGCAACAAAAATTTTTTTTTTTTTTGTATGTATACAAAAAAAATTAGAAATCTAGCAAAAATATATATTTATGGGCAACCAAGCGGAAGATTACGCTTGGGCAACCCAAATGTCGGGGCCGGCGGCTATCCTCTCGACTTACGTCGTTTTTTTTTATTTCTCGCTTCTATTACCGCGCATTCATCATAGCACTCTAATCTCATTTAATCGCGTAAGTCCTAACTAAACCAAGAAAGAGAGGGAGAGATGCGTACCGAGGCCATGACAACGAATCTGGGAGGGTTAGCATTTGCTCCCCTTGTATGACCCAGAAAAGGGGTAGGTCTGAGTGCAGTGCTAGTACTAGAAGTAGCTGCCATGAACATTGATGCCATGCTTTTCCCCAAAGCTTAGATTGAGGTTTTTTTGACAGAACTGGTTCTGAAATAATGTGAGAATTGCAAACTTGAAGTGTGTAGAAGGGAAGCTGTGAGTGAATTTATATACAAGGAAATGAGAATCAAGAGATGGGTGGTTGAGATTGAATGATTGGAAGTTGTGGTGGGTGACACACTGACTCTGTAGCTCTTTCTCATCAACCAATCAGAAGGCTTCAAAAGATTACAAAATCTCCAACTCATATCCTTCTATCCACAATTCACTTGAGGGGTGAAAAAACATCAGCTGTTTTCACTCACACACTGTCTGTTGTGTCTGTGGGCATTTTCTGTGGCTCTGATCATAGGAGTTGTGACTCCATTAGGATCTACAGCTGGAAGTATGTCTTGTTTCCAAAATATGTGGTTGTAGTGATTCATTGAGCTGGGACTGGACAACAACTCGATCGAGCAAATAGAAGCAGGATAAATGTTTTTGGGAAAATTCCAACTTTTTTGATTTCCCATTTCCTTGGTAATTTATCTATAAACCTGTACATTACCTTATCATAACAAATCTGGTGTCCGAGAATAAGAAATAGGGGAAAAAAAAAAATTACTACTTAGTATGAAATACTACCAACCGATATACTCCAAGGGGTAGTTGAAATGCTGTTATAGCTAGAAGTTGACATGAACCCAAGAATTAACTCTTGCTACCTGTGAGAGTTCCCGAATTTTCGTGCTGTTTAAGTTAGTACTTCGTAATTTGGCACGAATTTTGATATTGAAATCTTCTTGTTTCAATGAACTGTAGGAACCACATATAATCGGCCCATTTGGATTTTTAGGAAAAGAAAAACAGAAAAATTAATATACGTACCACTGCATAAAGAGCACCTTCAACCCCCATTTCCTCTACCAAAGTCCTTGTTTGGCAAAATCTCACAAAAAATCATCATCAACCCTAAGTCCAATGCATAAACTTGCCAAATAATGTGCTCCATTTTTGGCCTATGATTTGGCTCAAGCTAAATTCTATTTGTATCTCTCTATTGTAGAGTTGGTAGTTCATATCCAAAATTCGGCTTTAGCCTGCCAATTTTTACGAAGGCTCGATTGTAAACTCTACATGTTCATGCTTAGAGTCTTATCTTCTACCACCACTCTATTGCCTCAGAGGAAAAGGATTGTGCATTAGGCAGCTGATAGCCAAGCAAAAATCACATAAACCTGATTATGAATATTATCCAAACGTAATTGATTGCAACTTTAGGCTCCTCATAGATTATGAGCAGATTAAGGATTTTGTTTCGCGAAGTTTTCACAGCACACCTTCGATATCATCACAAAACCAAAATGTATAAATTTGGGTATAGCTACAATAGCCCATATGTCAATACCTGAATCACCGTCGTTGATCCACCAGAACACCTCTGAATACTTTCTCCCACCGCCTTTCCAATGCTAGAGAGAGAGAGAGAGAGAGAGAGAGAGAGAGAGAGATTCAAAAGAACAAAAATGAAAATGCGGTGAACGTGGATCGAACACGCGACCTTCAGATCTTCAGTCTGACGCTCTCCCAACTGAGCTATCCCCGCGTTGTTTGCTATAGTGGAATCTTTAATATCTATATTAAACAAAATCTCTTAGAGAGAGGCAAGCACTTCACGCTAATAAACAAACCATACTGTTCGGGTTCAAGCTTGAGTTCGCTTGTTAAATGCTCGTTTGAGATCGAGTTACTCTATTAAAAAATTGAGCTTTTAAAAACTCGTCAAGCTTTTGAACCAAGGTCGAACAAAGTCAACAAACCACTGCCTTACTCATTCGACTTATGATACTTAAAAAAATTTAAACTGTTCAAGATCGGTTCGTAATCGTCTTGATTAAAGCGCTTTGTTTCAATAAACAAACGGAGCTTGAACGTCCTTTCAAAATTAGTTAAATTGTAAAGCCAAACTTGTTCAGCTCGTTCGATTCGTTTATCACCCCTACAAGGAGTTTGATCCAAAATAAAGGTCAAGATTCTCAAGGGCTGGTTTTGAGGGCTAAGCCAACCAAAGCCCAAAAGATTTCGGGCTTAGGTTCACAACCAAGCCCTATTAATAGTGTACGGGCCTGGCCCCGGTCTGCTCGACAACAAGATCCGTTGCTCGCTTCTAACAATTTTTGAATTCTAACCAACGGTCAAATGAACTGATGGGAGGCTGCAAAATGGGGAGAACACCAAGGGCCACAGGAATCGTTCAATGAGCACGTCGAGATTACAGACCACCCTCAATCAAAATCCACAACAGATATTATCCGGAAAATCCATTAATCAAATCAAGTCCACACGATCATTTTATTGTCCTTCAACGGAGTCGGGCGTGTGCATTTTCTGTGTTTAATGGCGATGAAGAAAACCCCACAATCAATCTATGTCGACTGTCCGCTGATGTTGTAGAGAGAGAGAGAGAGAGAGAGAGAGAGAGAGAGAAGAGGAGGGTTTTTGAAAGAGAAATGCGTCAGGGAAAAATGAAACCCAAACCCCATGTTTCAATGGTGAAAGACGCTGAAATAGCCAAAGACAGAGATGGAGTTGCTACTAGGAAGAGCGTCGAGCCAGCATCAGACCACTGGGCTTTTCTGGTAATTTCCGATTATCGACTTACATCTGTATGTGTTTATATGGGTAATTGCATGATAGTTCGTTCAAATATTGGAAATTATTGAACTCGGCTTTGGTGTTCTTGTGTTTTCCCTAGAAGAAATACAAGATTGGGGATTTTGGTTCAAAAGGGTATATGATTGAATTCAGAGGTGATCCTTGTTTTCCAGCCAAAAAATTGATATGGGAATGGGGCATTCCATTTTGTATACACTTCAGTAGCTTGGCTTGGGTGTATCCTAGGGTTTATCGATCAGAAAATTTTCAGGATTTCTTGATCTTGACCTTTTTCTTTCAGGCTTAATGCTGGGTTCGGTCTTCCGGGATTGATTATTGCTTTGAATATGTGTCCCTAAGGAATTTGTTTGTTTGATTCTGAGTCTTGAATATCCTTATACTATTGTGTCTTGTATATCTATGCTCATAAGATTATTGCTATGAATATGTGTCCCTGATTCTTGAATTTTCTTGTTTAATTCCAAGTCTTGAATATCCTTATCATCAGAAAGTTTTCTTGTTTGATTCATGGTCTTGAATATCCTCATCGATCAGATACTTTTGGGATTCTTAATCTTGACCTTTCCGTTCTTTTTCAATTTTTGGCTATACTTTCTTTCTCTCTTCCCTTTTTTGCTTTAGTAGCTTTACGTCTGCTTCGCACTTTATCAGGTTGTGTACCCAATCATTATGGGAGGGAATCAATGGATTGTAGTAGTTCTTTTCTTGCATTTGTACCGTTAAAAACGTCTCTTTTAGGGTTTTGTATTAGTTTCATTGGTCATCTTTTTTTTTTTTTGGTAAGTCCATTCATTGGTCATCTTGCTTACTAACAAAATTGTGTCAGCTTCGCATGTAGCTTGCATTCTGTATTTTGTTTTTTATCTGGGAAGGGTGCAATCCGTTCAATATCATCACTTCAATTCTAGCTTTTGTTGTTCTTTTCGGCTTTAGTATTTTTAAAATTTTGGGATTCTTGATCTTGGTCATGGTGGGTCTCCTTGAAAAACTAGTGATTCAATGTGACATACCTTTCCTAAAGCAAAAAGGAATAGTGAAGAAAACACAAGTCAAAAGTGAAAAGAACCTATGGACTGTTACCCCCTAAAAAATTGCCTTCCTTTTGGTTTGCACAAATTTCCAAAGCCATCTTGTTAACCAACGTACTTGTATTGCCCATGGTTGTTACAAACCTACGATACGGGATATGTATCCTACAATCTGTATCATCTCCTTAGAAAAACTATACGTATCCCACCTCGTATCCTTTTTGTGTAGAAATCTTACGATACTATAATTGCATATCCCGATATGATACGCATCTTACCATTCCTTTTTTGACTAAGAATTAGACCTTATTTTAGAAAGCAGAACCCAAATACGTTCTAAATCGTTTAATTTATGACCATGTTCAAACCATCTGAAGAAAACCCAAATTCAATCCATTAGGGCTCAAACAGAAAAAAAGAATATGTCAGATGATGTTTTGCATCAATCAGATTAGGACTCTTCTTCTCTTCCTGCAGCCAAGATGCTAGAACACCTCGATGTGATAGACCTCACCTGGGAAACTTAGAAATTTTCATCCTAAAAACTTCGTTTTTCATATATGCAATAGGATTTTAATGTGTTATTGGGTATAACAACTTTTAATTATATATTAATTTTTGTTAACATATTTTACAGTATGCAATACGTATTCCGATACGATTCATAAAATGAAAAAAATGGTGCACGATGTGTAACCGGATTTGAAAACATTGGTATTGTTGTTGGTGATTCACATATACAGGAAGAAATTGAAGCTCCTATGTGGGTAGATCTTGATCACGAAGCTAGCTCCAGTTATAAAGACATGTAAGTTTCTCCGCAACTAGTTCTAAAATAGTTGCTCCATGTTTTCTAGTAATTCACTAATATGGTTCAACTTCTTGCATCCAACTATAACCTTCTTCTGCTTCTGCTCTATTGCAGTGACGATGATTGGTTTGAGAAAAGCCATCCGTAAGTAGCTTCAAGATTAGTGTCTTCCAAGGTTAATAAGAATAGCTAAGGGCTGATATATGACAAAATGTGCTATAACGTTTTCAGGATCCATCAAAGTTCTTCCCGTCGATTAATTTCGGTGTTTCCTCATGGTGAGGGGATTGCAAATGTAGAGTTGGCCATGCAGGAACCATCTTCTCCAAAGCTTCCACCCTCAGTCTCACAATCAAGAGGCAAAACTTACAGCAGCAGGGAGTGGGGACAAATGAATTCTGGGGTTGTGGCAAATAAGAGACACCCAGTCCAGAATTTAAGCAGTAAATCTTCAAGGGTAAATTTAGGGTCTGGTCAGACAATGAAGACCAAACCAAGCAATGGACCAAGAGGAAAAGCTAAAACAAAACCCAATTCAGTTTGCAAAAGCAGCTTAACTGGAATGTCTGGACCGAAATACCCAAACCCATCATCTATTGTTCGGGATTCAAAAACCAGTTCAAGCTCTGGAGCAATTAAGGAAGACTACCAATCAGTGAGCACCATTACATCAGAGAATAGTGAGAACAAACAACAGAAGTTATTGGAGGTGTCTAGTCAAGCTGTTTGTCACACAAACGGGCTTCTATCAGCTCTAAAGATTACTCTTAGAAAAAGTTGTGCTACTAGACAAGCATCAAGGGTGGACAGAGATGGTGGGAGGCAATCAGAGGGATGTAAATCTTCTTCGGGAAAATCGAGTGTGGGATCCTCTTCCCTACCCGGGTATTATGTTAAGAACAAAACACTTCCTGCATCGCAGAATAAAGACATAACTCCTGATAGTAGAAATGTCATGAGAGCGCCTCAAGCTACTACGGACAAAGTAAAAATGCCAAGTATGTCCAAGGACTCCACTGCAAAAGATCAGGATTTGATTTCTAAACGAAGAGGCGGATGGAAAACCTTGGCTCTTGCAAAGTCAACCCACCTGGAAAATGCAAAATCTAAGGTGAGAATTTACAGTGATTTTATTGATATAATCATCTCACAAACTTCAACAAGTTTTTGTTGAAATCTTGTATTACTGTTACTTATCTAGTTATGATGCTGCGATTAGCTATATGCAATCCAGACTTGTGGATTAGTGGAAAGTATGATGAATATTGAGAATATTCATCGGATTGTTTGGGAATCACCACGGTTCGCAGACATCCATTACTGTTTTTCATAAAGTTAATTCCAATGTATCAAATTTGTAATAATTCTCATTCTGATCTATAAAAGCAACGGCTCTTGAATTTAGAACTTGTCCCTAGAACTTTACGTATTTAGTTGAATCATGTTCCAACTTTTCATGTCAACCAGGGTGGACATTCTAAAGTAATGAGACAAGATAGAGTCAATAAACAAGATTCTGTGACTACGGCTGCAAAAGCGGTTGGCAAAGTGGGAGTCGAGAAGTATAATAGACTGGGTGATGGTAAAGAGAATGCTACAAGTCAAAGATCCAATACCAGAGCTGTAGGCATCGTTCAGGTTCAGAAAGTGACGAGGCAAATTGCACCTCCAAAGAGTGACAGAGCAGGATTGATTGTTCCAAAGGTATATCAAACCAGTTACTTGAGCTCTTGTATCTTGTTTTCAGCATAATTTAGTTTCTTCATGAAAACTAGCTAATCATCTTGAAGCTATTTGATTCAACATCAGATGTAAAATCTGTGAAATAAATGCATACTCCTAGCATATTATATCCTCTAATAATTTGAAGAAAGTAATGTAGCTTCCACCGCTTACTAAACCAAACTTGCAAATGCTTACTAAACCAAACTTGCAAATGCTTGCTTTTGAACAATGTCCTCATAAAACATTGATCTACACAATACACTTAAGCAAAAACGTCAGAACTTCACAACAGAATACACACATAGGGAAACGATTAACCATAAAGATCTCTTCAATATTCATCCAATCAAATAGTCCTGTCTTTTCTCTTTTACATCTTTGTTACACTGTGGAGATTCGTATATGCTGGTGTTTCAGTTTCACTAACACTTTACTTTAGCTCCTTGTGACTCGGTTCGAAGATGTACTAAAGAATGAGAACTTGGATTCGTTTGGGAGAGTGACTAGTGAAAGACAAATCTCCATCTTTTTCTTTTTTTTCATACGGTATACATCAGTAGAGTTATTTGTTAGTAATACCACAAAGGGTTGATCTCCTCTCCATAGGAATCGAACCCCGACCTCTCACCCCCCAAAGGGGGCTACATGACCAACTGGGCTAAGCCCAAAGGTCAAATCTCCATCTCTTTACTTAGCCAAAAATCTTTAACTAAGTGAACCGCAGAGTTATCCAAGTTTTGTGGTTTTGGTTGTGTTGTGAACGTTTGCAAATTTATCCGGAGTCCCCCCGGTTTCCTGTCCTTTAGAAAGAGAATGGGCAAAAGAGGTTTTGAACATATTAACTACCCACCAACCGACCAATAAGAAAAGAAGAAACATAATAATTTGTTCTGATGGTAGCAGGATCTTACGCTACCAGTTACTGCTGTCTACGTACCATTATAATATGTTTTGGCATACACCTCATATACTTCTTGCTTAAATAGACAAGAATTAACTTTCCTTGAGAAGATAAAGATAAAGGAATGCAGAATACTTAGCCCCTTTCCGAATTTTGGAACAGATCAAGCCACATCAGGAAATGGAGTCCGGCGTTGTGGTCTTATCTGGTATTTTGCAGTGTACGAGCTCAAGTAATGGGGCAAATGTAAAGCCAATTGGCTTAGTTTAGTTTGTGCTCCATCAACAAGATTACAACATCTTATTTATTTGAAAAGCAATGATGCTTACCTTCTTTGTTCTTTTTTTCATCTGTGTGCTTGTTTCCCTTCAATTTTCATGAAAGTACGTCTTTAAATCATCTTTAATGCAAACAACTTGTTCATAAATATTTAAAGGATCATTGTTTGTTACAAATCAGGCACTGCCTTTTTAATTCTTCTACTGGGTTTGGCATCATTGTTCATTCGTACTCATTTTCATGTTTTATTTTGTTGTGAGCAGGGGAAAATCAGTGGGCGCAACGAAGGGAAAAGTTTGACAAATGTAATTCAGAAGGTGTACTTTCGGTAAAGGGAGCAAAGTAGCCGGTTTTGTATAGTTCACGCTTCACTTTCATTTTTGTTTTTTGGTTTATCCGAGCCCAACCGAAGTTGGAGCAAAAACATCAAGATCTCAATTTTTTGTTGAATACTTGCAGTAACTTACGATTCTGCCTCACTTGTTTCACTATATTATCGATATGCTTGGTACTTTGACTCTTTCGCAGTTAATTATAGTGAATGGAACTAAAATTTCACGGAACAAGGGAATTAGGTAGGAATCTTTTCGTAAAGGGAAATTCGAAAACGCCCTACTTTGTCATAGTAGGGAGAAAAAAGAACAAACCATCAAATCTAGGTTCACTTGCATATTATTTTGACATTGAGCATTTTCATCACCATTTTCACTGGAGAGAAATAGGAACTTCTTGATCAACAAAACAAATACTAGATCAAAGTTGCCCAGAGGAAAGCTTGCCCACGCCCTTTAGACAAACCCCGAAAATTCATCCAGTTATTTATGACCAAAATCTAACAGCCTCTCCAGACTTTTTGACTATTACTGCTGTTTACCAATCGGGTGGAAGTGAATGCTGCAAACAAGAAACTCTCCAAGCCCATCCTGCGACTCAAAGATCCCCCATCTCGCAAATGACTCTTGCATGTACCCCACAGTAACAACTCTACTAATAATCTGTACAAAAGCATTCTACGGCATCAAGCTCTGCAATTGCACACATAACAAGGCTCAATTGCCAATCAAGCCATTATCATTCCATTATGAACTCAGGTGAGAAATGTACAGATTTTAAAAGGTGTTGAAAACCTTCTGTTCCCAGTCCTAATGTGCATAATATACTTTCCAAAGCTCAACATACCATTCTATTCTTGTCGTTAAGGTCACAACAGAATGCTTTGCAGAAGGGATAATTCGTACAGGACATGATGCAGGCCAGTATTGGTTGAAAAGGACCATGTAATCTCTAGGGCACTTGTCTTCTCAGGGCACCATAATTTCTTGTTACCTGCAAAAGAAAAGACAAATTACCAGTTGAACTTCAAAGTACTTTAGCAAGGGTCAAAACCATCCCGCTTAACTAGAACATGCTCCAAACAGAAAAAAAAAAAAGAGAGAGGAATTGCAATCATAAAATTCCCTGATACAGAAAAAACAAACAGAAGGCAACGACAATCAAGGAATAGGTATTCTTGATGGATGGTCGTATAAGACACAACTGGGGAAAGACTTTTATAGAATAACTGGGCAAAGATTATGTGCACACTTTCTGAATAACTATTTCATTTCGGCACACGATAATACTCTATCTATTGAATTCTCATTGAACAATAGAGGGCAAGTTGCAAGTAGCACATCCTCTTCTCCGAGCATTTGTCACTAACTAGCACATCAATCACAGCTAAATCTCTAGCTACCGGTTGATCTGCAGTATCAATTTCTCTCTCCGTATAGGGCAAGTTGCAAGTAGCACATCCTCTTCTCCGAGCATTTGTCACTAACTAGCACATCAATCACAGCTAAATCTCTAGCTACTGGTTGATCTGCAGTATCAATTTCTCTCTCCGTGTACTATCTCTCTTTTTCCGGTATCTTCCTTGTGTTCTGGGTATTGCATTTGAGGTATGGTGGTCCTACTTAGAGAGGGCCAGTACATCAAGACAACTTCTTAAGAAAGGTGTAATCATAGCAATATCTAAACAAAGGTTACTACCATTGACAGTTTCTTAGCAATAGAAAAAGTGATAAAAGCAGTATTCTTCTCAAATCTAAAGGAAAGGTTAGAATGGCAGAAAAAACAAAGAGAAAGAAAGAATGCCATTATGCGGGAGCTTTAATTCTTTGAGTGTAAAGCAGAAACAACATAATCCACAGGCTAAAATTCATGAAAAACATCACCTACCCGCGGTTGAGACTTGTTTACTCTCCTTGACATGTCATCATCGTCGTCGTCGTCGTCATCATTACTCATGAGCATTTTATGGATCGAAGATGAAGTGTTGGAGTTGTCTGATTTTCTTCCTCGTTTAGATGGTGCAGTTCCTGCAGGACGTCTACCTCTGGGAGCAGCTCTTTTGGTTCCTTTGCCTCGAAGGGTTTCACCATCGTCCTTGAGAGCGTAAATACCAGATTTGATTCAGCAAGTGAAGCAAGTAGTTAATAGAATCAACCTGAGAAACTCAAAGCAAAGCAACTACAATACAAGAGCTACTGTGCCAAAAAAAAGTGCCTAAATTTCGGAACAAGGGAACTAATTTCAAGCAGTGGCTCAACTATGGTTGTCATGAACTGATGCATGGATGTAGGGAAATAAATCTGGAAAATGCACTTTTGAGCATCGGGTATGGTCAACTAGTATTTTTCCTCAAGGTTCAGAGAAAGATCCAGAAAAGAAAGCCCACAGCCACCTTGCGCGCATGAAACTTGTTTAACTAAAAAAAGCATCCACACTGAGTACAAATATAAAAATGTAATACAGGGAAGACGAAGAAGATCAGCCATACAGAGCTTTCATCAACTTCATTTATGCCCTTTTTCCATGCTTCATCACTTGAACCAGAATCCACATTATCCTCATCATCAGCGATGCTTCGGACTGATGCTGCTGCTGCAACTGATGCAGATCTGCAGTAACACAGTTCCTCATGAAACTTACTGGCAAGCATGAATGCAACCAATAAAATGATGTTTCTCAAAAAAGTGGCAAGAGTGAATGTTGATCAATCAAAATAGCCCTGTATTCTGATACATATCTTGTGACAGCTTACTTGTCAATAGCAAAACAAATGCTTTTGAACTGCCAAGCAGGACAAACCGGCCATTGCCCTCTTCAAATAAATTCTTCTTCTTTAGTTAGATCTAGAGATTAGATCCCACTCGCAGTGCAGAAGCCCATACCATATGAACAACAAAATATTACTCCAGTGAGCAATTATTTCTGAATTCTAATTTTCTACATCAATACGCCTCTTCTGCGCGAGTGATATTTTTGCACGATCTCTCAAATCTAGCACCAGACCAAATATTTAGCCAAGTCTCCATTGTCCATCACATTGTGCCAGAAGGCCAAAACACTGAAACAGTTTATCAAAACAAAACAAGAGACGCAGAGACCCCGTTCGTTTTGGGATTTTGGATTTGGATTTGTAGGTAATGAGTGTAGAGAGAAATAGAGTAATGATTGAAAATATGAGTAATGATTGGAGAGAGATAGAGAGAAAAATGAGAGTAATGATTGGAGAGAAATAGGATAATGATTAGAATCCAAAATCCATAACCCTTAAACGAACAGGGTCGAGATTATTGGTGCTTTTCCTTCAAAATATGCTTCAATAGCTCCTCTCTTTTTTATCTATTACCTTCTTGTTTTGCATGTTGATTTAATTGATAGACAAAAAATGGCATGAATATTACTCTCTCTCTCCACACACACACACACAAAGGCTATTATTTTGCTTTTTGTAGTAATGAGCATTAGCAGTATCTTAAAATAAAAATGTGATACATCTCTTCAAGGAAACTACACCAATAAATAATTTGATTGTTTCCCCTAGCGAACCATAAATAAGGATTGTTAAAGCATCCAACTCCAAACCAATTGGCAAGAAATGGAGAGGCTGCCCAGGTTCATATATTAGGTTTGGAGGTTATATTTAACCAATGTGGGACAAACTCCAAAACTCTACCGCATGTGCGACCCCTGACTTGGACGTGGAGAGGTAAACAAAGGATCCATAACACTTGGATCACAACAAACGACGGTGCACTACGGTGCACTTATGGCACAAACAAGAGGGAACAAATTCTCCGAAACCCTAGCTTTGATACCATGTTAAAGCATTCAACTCCAAATCAATTGGCAAGAAGTGGAGAGGCCGCCCAGGCTCATATACTAGGTTTGGAGGTTATATTTAACCAATGTGGAACAAACTCCAACAAGGATAATCACTTTGCAAGCAATAACTCCAACTACTCGGCAGAGGGGTGGACCTATAGTAATTAACCAAATCAGCGATTAATGAGACTCCAAAAGGGCGATATTCAGCTAACGAAAGCACTTTTTCTAAACCTATATCTAATATGAGCAATAAAGAAAAAAGTTCACACTTCGCATAGAAACAATCACCAGTGATTAGAAACATAGTAACCTCTGTGTATTGCGGAATCCAATTGATGCATCAAGAGTTGTTTGCTTTAAGTTGGTAGAGCCCCTGCCTCTTCCCCTTCCTCTGCCCCTGCCCCTGCCTCTTGAAGTCTTACCAACTTCTTCAGAATCATGAGAGGACCTGAACGGTACTGATGACCCTTTCCTACCTCTGCTGGCAGACATTGAACCTGTAAATTGAGTGGTATCCTCATCATCGCTGAAGGAAACTGCACTTCCAACTCCTCCAGCACTTCTAGTGTTCTGGGTATAACCGAAAATAAACGCCTCAACAGATATTCAGAGGACTTGTAGGACAACCGAACGAATGGACAATGTTGAATAATTACCCCTAAGGACTGTGAAGTAGAAGTGAACTGTGGTTCCTTAGAATGTACTGACCTTTCCTTCACACGTTCCTGCAAATATCATGTGTCACCCCTGAAGTTAATTGTTGCATGGTTGGGGAGTCTAGTGAGCCCTTACTCCCAAAATGCCCATGTGATGCCAGAGTGACCTTGGATTAGCATGAAAAAATTGCACCAACTTCTCTCTTGTAGCTTTATCCGTAAAAAATAATGCACATGAATTCAGACAAAAGTAGATATAATAAAAAGGCTGGGGTCAAAAGGGTAAGGTAGAGGAGTGTCCATATAAGTGCATGTGTGAGTGTGCGTAGGGGTGTGTGTTGTCTCCTATCCAACAAATCCTTTTCTTATTCAAAACAACATGGTAGTATGGTACTACATGCAAATATACCTTCTTCGGTTCTTCCAAGGCTAAGAAACAATGAACTCTTATTTTATCTTAGGAACTCCCTATAAAATTTTGATTTCCAGTGTCAGGTCATCGTGTCAAAGATATTACGTCTCGCAGGAAGCAAGAGGCAAACTTGATCTTCCCCAAACCATAACATACCTTTACAGCAGTCGCAATACCTATCATTAAATACTAACCAGTAAAGAATAGTACAAATTTCAGCCACTTGCCTCTAAGCATTCTCCAACTTTGAGAAGTAGATCTTCCTCTTCGAACTTTACAGTATCTGCATCTTTAGCAATTTTATTCTGCAAAGAAAAAAAAGTAATGTGAGCATTAGAAACCCAACTCTAAATCAATAGAAATGTGACACAGGCACAGGCAAAATAAATTATAAAAAAATTAACATTGGCATCCAAGAGCCAGATGCTCATGTTATTTTTAATGTCATCCCAAGGCTCCCTGCAAGTTTTTCACAGCAACTTAAGAAGCAAGATGGAAATGGAATACTCACACGCGTTTCTTCAAGGTTGTACTTCACACATGAATAGAAAGCCATTTTGTCGTCCTTGTTAACAAAATTTTGCAGTGCAACATCCAAATCATTAACTGGAAGGATCTCCATTTTCTGTAAAATTGATCATCAGTTAGAACAACATAATGCAAACGGAAATTGTATAGGCAAGCATATAAATGTCATCTTAGCTGAAGAGTCTTATATAATGAATTTTTACTGTCATTTCCACTTGAAAAGAAGAACAAAACAACTAACACTGCATGTACAAACCAGAAGCCTGTATATGGCATAATGGCAATAAAGAGTAGAGACAATGCCTAATTGGGGACATAACGTAAGTTGCGAAAACATACACAGAGAAGGCTTTCCCCTCTTTCAGTTCTGGGAAAAAAGAAAATAGGCTTGACTAGTTATGATAATTTACAGTATCCACGGATCTAAAGGCATGCATTCAATTAATAATGTTCATGTACCAGAGCTCCACCGTAACGGAAAGTGATGTTCATGTTTCAGAATGAAAAGAACCAAATGAATTAACATGTCAATAGCTTACGTAAAGAGAAACAAAAGAATGAAACTTGATCAGTACCAGGTTGTTCTCAGCAACCAAAGCCTCTATATTTTGTTGATTTAGTTCTTCAGGTCGAAGCCGTTCAGAACCATCAATTTTGGCTACGTCACAGGAAGAAACACATGGTATTCTATCACCATCGAAGAACTAAACCAACACACTAATAAGTGAAAAGATTGGGAGCCTGCAAGAGCATCAAAAATACCTTCACTGCGACCTTTTTTTGAAGCCTTTGAGAATATGAGAATATCCTGGGGATTTGCAACCTACAAGATCAAGAAATAGATTAAGATTTTGATTCAAGTGTAAGGCAAAGAAAAATGAAAAGGGGAAAAAGCATCCTTGAGATCACAGGACAACGACAAAGAGAAGGAAACAATGCATTCTCATCCTTATAAGTTTTCTGAAAGATAGAAAGTACCTTCCCTACATACTTTTGCCCAAACCTTTGAGGATTTATTGTCATAAATCCAGAGTAATCAACCTGTCAAATCAAACAAGACAGATAACTAGGTAATGCAGAATATAGAGATGGCGACAAACAAGAAGGGAGCTCAGATATGCCAATTGCAAAATCCCTCTTACGGTCTTACCAAAGCATTCCCTAGACACAATAAAAGAAATATTACCTTTACTCGGACCAATGGAAGCTTGACATCTGATTTGTTACTACAATTTTGGCTAGCCTTGTCTATCATATTTCTGACCTAAAAAATGTAAAGGACTTAATTCAAAAATTATCGGGAAAAAATTAGTACACGGACAGCAGAACAACTACCACAAGCAGGTAAAGAATGGTAGAAATACCATAACATTTCTTGCCAATGAAAAGATGAGACATTAGAAGAAGAAAGTTTACCACTTTGTCCAAATGTTCAAGCATTGAATTTTGATCATTAGGATCAATGTCAGTTTCGTCCTTCAATACTACCTGCTCATGAACATTCGAAAGTTTAACAACCATTACTTCTGAGTTGAAAATCAACATGATTTGACTTACCTCGGCATATTCAAAAGGCCTAACTGTGTTTAAAGGTATCTTGGTTGGGCGATATTGATTTCCCTGTGTAATGCAGAGTGAGGTAGCTCAGCAAAGTAATTGAAGAAGAGCAACTATTGCCCGATAAAGAAATAAGACATAAATACTATTCAGAATGGTTAAACTGTCCAAAGACAACCTTAATCTCCAAAAGAAGTACATGTTTTGGTTTTGATTCTCCATCAATTAGTGATGTTGCAACAGAAGAGCCTGGCTGAGTAATGTGGAAACCCATACCTGGAACTTCCTGCGTCATAAAAGACCATGAATGAGATACCAAAAGGGATTCAATGACGAGGAAATCACCATATCACTGACACCTGAGGGTCAACAAGACATTCGTGCTCATGCCCCCACACGATGAAGTCCAGAAAACGTGGCAAAAAGTGCTCATTGATAGCATTTTTAGGATTTGTTTTCACCCTGCAAAGCACATAAAAGAAATATCTGAACTAAATAGGAAAAAGAATTGAAGTCCTTTCATTGAGCACCTTCGTATGCATCTGATAAAAAAAAAATACTTCTCCATTCATGCATGATAAATTCCATGATCCATCTCTAACAATAACTAGAACCTGTTCTGATGAAGTACTAGAATGTTGAACCAGTCTGATACTTCGCATCCTTCTTGAGGTTCTGGTCGCATCCACTGTACAGCATGTGGCGTCTGATATTTCAAAAATAAAAATAACATGTGAGGTGCATTAAAGCCAATAACAGTCTGAAAACCAACTATCTAGAACACGCACCTGAAACATCCTATTAAGCCGTTCATCTCTAATGTTTCCAAGGCCATACAGAGCCACAGACGTTGAACCCTGTGATTCAAGTTGCAAGTTACTGAAGTTAGTTAATTACCTCTGGTAACTGGTTAATTGAATTTACTGACAGACCTTCCTAATGAGAATTGGGTATAGAGCGATCTGCCCTACACCAGAACCTCCAAGAACCATTTTCCCAAAATAGTTCACCAGATTACAAGCAGAAAGGATATCAACTGCCGAGAGGTTGTCCTGTCACAACAGAAAACAACCAACTAATATTCAAAAACTGAAGTCACACGGGTGTTATTATTTTCAGAACATTAAATCTTAAATATGACTTCCGAGATGAACTGCATGACCACCACCACAAACTAATATAGCGGAAATCAGTTGTAATTCTAGTTTGATAATGGGGCAGAAAGAAGAATAGTTAGCAAGTTCAAGAATCGGATAAAATGTCCAGTTAAAAAAACTGCGTGGGGATTTAAAGTAGCATTAAAGCCGAAAGTAAATCCCTGTGATAAACATGATGGCCCAACCATACAAATGGAGCTATAGAACATTAAACTGAATACACTCAACACCACTCCAAGTATGCATGACCACCACCACCAACTAATATAGAGGAAATCAGTTATAATTCTAGTTTGATAGTGGGAAGAAAAAAGAATGGTTCGCAACTTCAAGAATCAGATAAAAATTCCAGTTAAAAAACTGCGTGGGGATTTCAAAGTAGCATTAAAGCCAAAAGTAAATCCCCAAGATCAACAGGATAGGCCCAACCATAAAAATGGAGCTATAGAACATTTAACTGAACACACTCAATACCACTCCAGCTGGATCATCATGATTCCCGTGAATGCTGAACACTGGCATGCCAACATTGAAGTGAGGATCCTCATAATTTACATGACCAAACCTGTTAACATCAAAAAGTCATTACAACATGAAAACTGTCTTCCAAACACAGAGACTAATAAAATTGCAAACTCAAACATGCATAACACACAAACACATATTTATCTAAAGCTAAAAAACACCGCTTTTGCACAAATACATCTGTATGATGTTCGTAATGCACGCACACCCATATGATTGCCACTTTGGAATCTTTTTGAGTGTTCTTCTTAGAAAGAAATGAAATCCCTAACAAAGTAACAAAAGACCTGCTTGTGTTTAAATAGAAATAGAATACAGGGAGGCAAGGAGGCAAGGAGAGCGATAACCTTATAGCTTTCTCCAAATTTCCAATGCAGCAGTTGAAAAAAGGCACAATGGAACATACTCAAATAAATGGACACAAAAATAAATCCAGGCATCTAGGGAGGATAATTAAGTTCTGTTAAGGCGTTAAGAGGGTTAAACAGATACGAAACTGTTAAAAAAAACACACACACACTTTTCTAATACATTCTCAAGTAAAGAACAAACAGTTAAAAATTATTTAGCAACCCCACATCAGTACATCAATTCTTCAACGTAACAGATATTTCTAACTATAACAAAACCAGCACAAAAATAAGCCATTACGAGTTTGCAAAGTTGACAGTCTGGTCGCTGACAACTTGGAACTGCACTGGTTGATCATTGAGACAATGGCGACGCAGAATTTCAATGGCTTTCACCAATGTTGACCTTGAGGGCTTGTTCTCGTGGAAAAGGTCACCACCAAGGAGCAAGAAATCCACCTGATGCCAAGCTAAGGATCAGTCATTGTACAACAACGTGTGATATGAGCAAAGTTAGGGTAAATGGGTAATAACATGGTCTATGAAAAAACTTATAATGACAGTACCGACATTTCAAAACAAAATAGAGAAGGAAAACACCTCACCTGCTTTTGCTCTGCTATTGAGCATATCTCTTCAAATGCCTGGAATGAATCATGCCGACGTATTTCATCCTTTTCCATATATCCCAGATGACAATCCGTGGCAACAAGAATCCGTAGTGTACTTTTGACATCCTCCCTGAAATTCTTTCTTAATTACGTAAAGACAAGGAATTTTATGTGCAACGCATGAAACATACCATACTATGTTAAAGCCCCTGCCTCAGAACCACATGAACAGATTTTAATATGGTTGGCAGGTAAAAATTATACAAGTATCTAATGGTATGTCATCATTCCTCTATTTGTATGTAGCTAAGCTAAAAAGAGATTAATACACAATGTTCGAGAGAAATCCACAAATTGCCATTCCACTGAAAAGAGGAAAGATCCAGTGGCATACCACAGATAGGAATGCATACAAGACAGTAGACACAGATCACTAAAAAGCCCCTCCTAGGTAATTTATGGGATTTAATGTGCCTAGAGAATATTTGAACACCAACTATTGTACTTCCAACGCGAAGTTGAAATTAACACACAAGTAGTGTCAGGAAAGTGTACGTATCTAAGTATCGAATTCATCTACTTATCATATCAACGACAAAGGGGCCGTTCAACGACCCATGGACTATATGAGAAATACACATTTATTACTGTGATTATCTTATTTCCTCACATAAGAGGTCAAAACTGTCATGGACTATTTCATGCATAATATCAGAGTTTTATGCATAATTCAGCCGTAAATATGAATACTGAAATGTTTTTTGGGTGAATGTCCAAACAAAAATGCAGGGACACATTCCATACACTTCCCGAAATGTCAAGTGTCCAGCACAGGTACTTAAATGGAGTTCAACCATCCCGAAGAGTCCATATAAGTTATAACATACACTACACTGTAACATAGAACTTGTTCTCCTGCCTTAGCCAGCTAACAAATACAGAACAAGGTCTGTGTACATATGCATGAAACATGATTTACCTTGATGAGTCACCCATGCCAACAAAGTTCCACTTCAAGACACCTACAATAACACATCAACAAATTTCAGCTAGCAAATTCAGCTAGAGTTTCCCAGGCCCAGATATAGCTCAGAAAGTCAGAAGCCCTTTTCCAGCTTCTAAGATTGAGTTAACAGTTCTGCAGAAGCAAGCATCTCACCCTGTAGCATTTCAAAACCACTAGAAACTTAGGTGCTCGCCTTCAGAGCCATGCCGAGAGTGACACCATTTTTTAGACCTTTGTTGTACAGTTAACAAACACGCATGCAAGTGCGCGCGCACACAAACCAACTAGAACGTGGAAAAAACAAATCAAGCATTGAATCTCAATGAAAACCAACAATCAAAAGATTTGGACAAGTTGAAAATAGTGGCCTTTATAACATGAAAATTAAAATGAACTAGCCCAACATCAGTTATGAGGGATATGTTAGCAAAAACTAGCTTAAAATGCCGTTAAAAAACTACCATAAAACACTGAATTAATAGTTTTGCATCTCAAAAGACAAAACAAATCATTACTTATCATCATCAAATTATTCCACCAGACCACGTTCAGAATTTTTGCCTCAACACCTCAAACAGGCTTGAGCTGCCTCGGATTATCTGAAACGTATGAAGCAAAGAGACCTAACTAGGGGTGACAATGATAAACAAGCCGAACAGTTGATTGTTCAAGCTTGGTTCAAAAACCTAATGAGCTTTACAGTATGCAAGCTTGGCTTGTTTATGAAGCTAGCCCATCTCCAACGAGCTTTAATCGAGGATCTTGTGTAGCTAGAAAGTTTTAAAGCATCATAAGTCGAACAAATCGAGCAGTAGCCTGTTTGAGTTTGGTTTGAAAGCTTAACCAGCTTAAAAAAATGTTCAAGCTTGCCTTGTTAGCGTAACAAAGCGATCAGAAAACAAGTGAACACGAGCTCAAACTCAAGCAATTTGGTTCGTTTGTGGCTTTTGTCAGCCACAAACCGTGAGCAACTAATAGGAATTAAAAACTGAACTCAGAAAAGCCCTAGAGTCAAACACAGTGCAGTTCAAAGGCGTGTAGAGAATGTAGAGAGAGAGAATCGGCTATACCTTGTAGGCAGGATCCAGTGGGGACGGCAACACCGTCGTCAGCTGACGGAGTTGAGACAAACTGTGTTGAGACGGACCGATTCGGTGGCGCGGAATTTTGAAAGGAGAGCTTATGGAGTCCGAAACTCTCAGGAAAAAAACGAAAAAGAAAAATAAGAAGAAAAGAGGGAGGTTAATTTCAATAAACTTCCCTGAGGTATACAATAAATGCAAGGACTAGCCCTGATATTTTTAAAATGTAGCTACTCACCCTCAGAACATCCACATCGGTCTACAATTTTTTTTTTTTTTTTTTATGGAAACAATTTATAGTTTTTTTTTTTTGCCAATATTGTATACATCAGCCGGGGTAGTATGTTAATCAATAGGGGGTCTAGAGGCTGTGCATAGCCCTAAACCTCAAATTCACCTCCCGTGGAGCTCAAACCTCTGCCTCCATTGTGAAGGGTGGGTGAGACAACCAACTTTACTAGAAAAGGATTCACAAACAATTTATAGTTTGAAAGTGGTATTTCTCAACTCTATTTAGCTTGCTAGACTTTTAATGAATCCGAGTAAATCACTCTCATGCACTTACATGGTACTGAGAGGGTGTTGCACTTTTTGTGCTTTCTTTTATCGTATCGGACGTAAAGAATCGGCATTCATGGTATTGAGAGAGCCGATTGGAGAGAGAGGCATGAGTTTTTGATGTTGACTGAAAATAGTAAAGGACGGAATAGCTATCGAAGCAGCCACTCGTTCCAATTGACAACCTATTGTATTTTTTTTTTTTTAACATTATTGCCAGAGACAAAGAAAATTTATCCGGAAAGTATCCCGAAAAGAATAACTAGTGGTTGAGATTCACTTTGATATGTGGGATCCAATTACCAAAGTGAATCTCAACTACTGATTGCCTTTTTTGGAGTACTTTCCAGGTAATTTTTTTTGTACCTAGAATACCAAGGGGCAAGTGAGGCTGGTGGAATACCGGGGAATCGTGTTTTTATGGTTTTGCTTGCTGTAGCTATTGCTAGAAATTGGAGAGGGGCAAAGCGAGGTTGGTAAAGAGCCATGATGTGCTCTTACTTTTGCTGACGAAACAGACTCCAAAGAAAAGAAAAAACACACCATGCTATGTACATTTCTATCAGTCACTCCCGAGCTCTGCTACGCGCAGAGACAATTCGTAGAGAACCACGCAGAGATAAATGCGTTTGGCCCCATTTCGGATCCCGAAAAAATCTAGAAAAATATCCATAAATTTTTGAATATTATTTTATGGAGCCCTGTAAAAAATCAACTCCAGTGGATATCGATAAGTACTACTTTTGGATTCGTAGGGGCGAATTGAGCAGTTTCGCCTCTACGAATCCAAAAGTAATACTTATCGATATTCACTGGAGTTGATTTTTTACAGGGCTCCATAAAATAATATTCAAAAATTTATGGATATTTTTCTAGATTTTTTCGGGACCCGAAATGGGGCCAAACGCATTTGTCTCTGCGTGGTTCTCTGCAGATTGTCTCTGCTGTTAGTATTTTTGATGTTGTTAATTATTTACCATAATTCCTGTCTTCCTTTTTTTGAAATAATTAATCCATATCACAAATAGATGTTTTTTTCATAGTTCTAGACCAATTTACATGCAACTCAATTACTTTTCGAAGGACCAATCTCTCTATACACTTGCCTGTGCCCATATCCACATTCGATGTTTTAGAGTATCCCAGACTTTCTTGGTAATTTCTTTTGATGTACGAATGATTTTGGATCAAAACCACTTTGGTTCTAGAGTAGATTGCGAATCAGTCTGGTTTTAACCAAATTTTCATAAATAAAACTTCACTAATTTTGTTGTTCGTTTTCATCATATTTTAGTACTTTGGAAATTCTATTTGTCAATATACAATTGGTGTTGGTCTGATTTAAAATGAGGGTGATACGAGCCTTTTACCAAAATCAATTTTTTTTGACCCACTAAGGGTAAAATGGTCATTTCATTTGATGTACGAATATTGAAACTACTGCGGTTCGAAAGTAGATTGGACAAGCTTTTTAACGGTCCAAACCACACACAAATCGGATTTTGCATGTATCCGTGCCAAGTCCGCAAAATTAAGCTTGTCATAAAATTTTAAGAATGCGCCCGGGGCGCAAGAGAGTGCGCCTAGGGAGCATCAAAATGCCCCTGGAGGCTGGAGCCACAAAAGCTGCATAAAAGGCCCAACTTTGCATGTGTGTCCCGGACACTCCAAAAATCCGATTTGCACGTGACTTAGAATGTTAAAAAGCTTGTCCAATCTACTTTCTAACTCAAGTGGTTTGGACCGAAGATGATTTATACATAAAAATATTAGACTATTTTACACTCAGTGGGTCAAAAAACAATTCATTTCGATAAAACGCTCGCAACTCCCTCATTTTAAATCAAGTCAAGACGTATTATATATTGATAAATAGAGGCTTCAAAGTACAACAAGATATGAGAATGCCACCATAAAAATGTTTAGCTTTAGTTCATGAAAAGTGGGTAGAAAGGAGACCGTTACAAAAATCTTTCGAGCCTGTAAGGTATACATTGTATTACGAGTTCCGTAAGGGGTATGTTAATGGTGTCGTATTTCAACAATAGTAATCTTCGTGGCAAGGTTGTTCGGCTAAATAAGCCAAGTGGCTTATTTTTTTGTCCTCATTCAAATTTTTTTTGCATGTGTTAGTTTTTCGTCAATTTTTTGGGGGTTATTGCTTTGTCATGACGAGAGGATCCTAAAAGTAAAAAATTTTGATCGAAATATAATTATTTTGAATAAACACAAAAATAAGATAAAATAAGCCAATTTTTTCGTCTTTAAAAAAATTGGATTTTAATGGTAATTTTTTACTTTTTAGATTCCACTCGTCATGACGAAGCAATAATCCCCGAAAAATTGATAAGAAATTAACAAATGCCAAAAAAATTGAATAAGAACAAAAAAATAAGCCACTTGACTTATTTAGCCGAACAACCTGCACCAACTTTAGTTATACCCGAAAAATTGTAGTGCCACAGTGTGCACAACAAGTTGGTCTTATGTTTGTTTAGAACCCAGTTCCAAGATTTCTCATTCTGTTTCTTCAGTCCTCCTGACCACAAATAATTACTCAGGGCCACGAAGAAATACTCTTAACCACAGAGAATTATTATTGGCTGCGAACAATTACTTAGGGCTGCAAATAATTACTCTTGGCCGTGAGGAATTACTCTTGGCTGCAAAAAACTACCCTTGGCTGCGAATCATTCTTGGGCGCGAGGAATTATTTTTGGCCTCAGAGAATTACTCTTGGCCGTGTAATTACTCGCGGCCAATAGTACTTCTCAGCGGCCAAGAGTAATTTCTCGCGGCCAATAGTAATTCTTTGCGGCTAAGAGTCATTCTTCGCGGTCATGAGTAATTCTCCGCGGTCATTAATAATTCTCTACGGCCAAGAGTAATTCCTCGGGGCCAAGAGTAATTCTCTGCGGCTGGCCAAGAGTAATTCTCTGTGGCCAAGAGTAATGCTGCGAAGAATTACTCCTGGCCGCAAAAAATTACATGGTTGGCGTATATAAAAAGCCTATGACCTCCTAGAACTATGAATATTATTGCCAAATGGAGCTTAGAATGTGTAGAAGCCCGCAAATGACTTTAGAGGCTCCGATGATCTTTGAACCGGTCCGCTTTCAATCAAATTTTCATAAATGAAACTTCACTAATTTCGTTGTTGGTTTTCACTAACTTCACTACTTTCAACCCAAGTAGTTTGGACCGAAGAAGATTTATTCAAAAAAACATTTAACCATTTTACCCTCAATGGATCAAAAAATAATTCATTTCGATAAAATGCTCGCAACTCCCTTATTTTAAATCAAGTCAAGACCTATTATATATTTGATAAATAGGGTTTTCAAATTACTACAAGATATTAGAATGCAACGATAAAATTGTTTAGCATTAGTTCATGAAAAGTGGGTAGAAATGAGACCGTTACAAAAATCGTCCGTTAGGGGCATGTTAATGGTGTGCGATTGATAGGAAGAAAATGAAGTTGTGACCTCGCCATCGACTACCTAAATCATGTGTCGTATTTTAGCATTAGTAATCTTCATGGCAAAGTTTGCACGAACTTTACCCATTAGTTTCTTCCTCCTTTCTCCTGTAAGACCTATATATAAGATTTTGTAGTACCACAGAGTGCACAACAAGAAGTTGGCCTTATGTTTGTTTAGAACCTTAGTTCCAAGATTTCTCACTTTGTTTCTCCAGTCCTCCTGGCCTCTAAGAATTACTCTATTTCTCTACTCCTGGCCGCAAAAAATTACTCCTGACCGCGAAGAACTACATCTAGCTGCAAAGAATTACTCTGGGCTGCGAGGAATTACTCTTGGCCCAAGAGAATACTCTTAGCCGTGAGGAATTACTCTTGGCTGCAAAAAATTACTCAGGGCCGCGATGAATTGCTCTTGTTTGCGAGGAATTATATTTGGCCGCAAAGAATTACTCTTGGCAGCTAATAATTACACTTGGCCTTGAAGAATTACTCTTGGCCGCTAATAATTACGATTGGCTGCAAGTTTCTTCACGGCCAAGCGTAATTCTTCACGGCCAAACGTAATTCTTGGCGGCCAAGTGTAATTCCTTGTGGCCAAATGTAATTATTAGCGGCCAAGACTAATTTTTCATGGCCAAGTGTAATTCCTCGTGGCCAAAAGTAATTCTTTGCGGCTAAGAGTAATTCTTCGTGGCCACGAGTAATTCTCTGCGGCCAAGAGTAATGCCGCAAAGAATTACTTCTGGCCACCAAAAATTACATGGGTGGCGTAGATAAAAAGCTCTATGACCTCCTAGAACTATGAATGTTATTGCCGAATGGAACTTAGAATGTGTAGAAGCCCCGCAAATGACCTTAGTGGTTCTGATGATCTTTGAACCGGTCCGCTTTCAACCAAATTTTCATAAATGAAACTTCACTAATTTCGTTGTTGGTTTTCATCGTCTTTTAGTACTTTGAAAATCCTATTTGTCAATATACAAATTGGTCTTGATCTAATTTAAAATGGGTGGGATACGAGCCTTTTCCCGAGCCACTAAGTGTAAATTGGTAATTTATTTTGATGTACAAATGAATTTTTTTTTAATCAAAACTTCTTCGGTTAGAAAGTAGATTTAACAACAAACCACGTGCAAATTAGATTTCGCGTGTGTCCGTGCCAAGTCCGCAAAATTTCGCTTTGTCATACAATTTTAATGATGCGCCCAAGGCGCAATAGAGTGCGCCTGGGGAGCATCAAAATGCGCTTGTGCAAACAGAAGGTGCATAAAAGGTCCAACTTTGCATGTGTGTCACGGACACTCCAAAAATTCAATTTGCGCATGGTTTGAACCATTTAAAAGCTTGTCTAATCTACTTTCCAGCTTAAGTATTTTGAACCGAAAATGCTTTATACATAAAAATATTTGACCATTTTACCTTCAGTGGGTCGGAAAATAATTCATTTAAGTAAAAAGCAACAACTCCCTCATTTTAAATCAGATCAAGACCTATTATATATTGATAAATAGGGTTTCTAAAGTACTACAAGATATTATAATGCAACCAAAAAATTTTTACGGATGCGCTCGGGGCACACTACAGCTGCTTAACATGTCAAATTTTGCGGGTTTGTCCCGGATACTCTGAAACTCCAATTCGCATGTGGTTTGAACCGTTAAAAAGCTTGTCCAATCTACTTTCTAACCTAAGCATGGATCCAATATTATTTATACGTCAAAAGATTTGACCATTTTAAAACTCCAGTTCCAAGATTTCTTGCTATGTTTCTCCAGTCACTTGACTTATCGGCATAAAAGAAAAAAGGGGAAAAAGTGGTGTTTGTGAAAGACTACCCAGATGTGTATTTTGCTTGATCGGTGACTAGATGTTCCATAGGTGGCGTACACCATATGTTCCATAGGTGGCGTACACTAAAAGACCGTCATCGGCTATATTTTGTCTCATAATTGTGGGGAAAGACTACAATACACACCCATTAAAAGGGTGTACCATATGCACATATTTTGTGATTTATTCATAACATTTTAGTGTGTTTCGTAACTTTTGTTCTAGAATTCATAACTTTTAAGTAGTACGATTCATAACATTTTCATTATGATTTATAACATTTTGGTATATCTCGTAACCTTTATACGATTCGTAACTTTTTAGCAATACGATTCATAACATTTTCTCTATAATTCTTAACATTTTTGGGGTGCATATGATACACACTAAAATAAGGGGTGTGTACTGTAGATTTTTCCATAATTTTGTGATGGGAATGTTGTCTCTGAGTTCGTGACTGAACGGGTTCGGACCCGGGGATCCCGACGGCTCATGTGCTGCACTACAATCCCTGTCTCCTCCATACAAGATTTCCCAATCCGGGTCACTGACCGTCCACTGAATCTGCCTCATGTGCTTGGTTACTGGTTCGATCGATCGCCGAGTTTCCTATGGACAGCATTTCCCAGTTGAAGGCTGAATTTGAAGTTTTGAAGATTGGAATGAATTTGGTGATAATTCAGTCACAATTTGGTCACCATAGTTCTCCTCCTCTCTGACTCACAAGACAAAAGTAAAATGTTCACCACAGAAGATAAATCGTAGCCGAGCAGATGAAACAAGCAAATGAACAAGTGTGCAAAATGTGAGGTAACAGTTAAGAAACTTTGCCACTGAAGAGATTTTCTCATTAATTTCCAAGTCTAGAGCAGAAACCAACAGAAGGAAAATGGACACAAAGTTCATACTTTGACAGCCTTCAAGGTAGAAAATAGATTTAAAAAGCTTTTCAACGGTCTGAACCACGCGCAAATCAAGTGTAGGTGTTCTTGAACGAAAAGAGGGGAAAAGGTGGTGTTCGTGAAGATTACATGGATGTGTATTTTGCTTGATGGATGACCATATGTCACATGGGTTGTGTATATAAAAAGCCCTGAGCTCATAGAACTATCCTTGTGATTGCCGAATGGAACTTAGAATGTGTAAAGCCCCGCAAATGACCTTAGTGGTTCCTATGACCTTTGAAACGGTCTGCTTTCAACCAAATTTTCATAAATGAAACTTAACTAACTTTGTTGTTGGTTTTCATCGTACTTTGAAAATCCAAATTTTCAATATAAAATTGGTCTTAATCCGATTTAAAAATGAGATGGATACGAGCGTTTCTCTGAAATAATTTTTTTCAACTCACTAAGGGTAAAATGGTAAATTGACCTTGATTTTGGATCAAAACTACTTCTTTTAAAAAGTAGATTTAACAAGCTTTTCAATGGTCCAAACCACGTGCAAATCGGATTTCGCGCCAGTCCATGCCAAACCAGCAAAATTTTGCTTGTCGTAAAATTTTAAGGATGCGCCTGGGGCGCCATGGAGCGCGCCTTAGGAGCACAGAAATGCGCCTGGGGCGCACAAAAGCAGCTTAGAAGGTCCAACTTTGTGTGTTTGTCCCGAACACTCCGGAAATCCATTTTGCGCGTGATTTGAACTGTTAAAAAGCTTGTCCAATCTACTTTCTAACCCAAGTAGTATGGATCCAACATGGTTTATACATAAAAAGATTTGACCATTTTATCCTGAGTGGATCAAAAAATATAATTCATTCCAGTAAAACGTTCGCAACTCCTTCATTTTAAGTGAGGCCGGTGGAAATACTGGGGAATCAAGGTTGGTAAGAGCCATGACATGCTCTTCCTTTTGCTGACTAAACAGACTCCAAAGAAAAGTAAAAACACACAATGTTATGTACACTCCTACCGGCCACCCTTCGTGGTGCCACCAATGTTGTGTAGTTTAGTTGGTGAGAGAATGTCCCTAAACTTGCTGAATGATTGATGTTCTTAATTACTTACTACCATTATTCGTGTGTTCCTTTTTTTTTCGGTACAATTAATCCATATCACAAATGGATGTTTTTTTCATAGTTCTAGACCAATTTATATGCAACTGGATTAATTTTCGAAGGAGCAATCTCTCCGTACTCTAGCCCATGCCCATTCCACATTAGATGTTTTAGAGTATCCCAGATTTTCTTGGTAATTTCTTTTGATGTACGAATGATTTTGGATCAAAACCACTTCGGTTCTAGAGTAGATTTTGGACCGGTTTGCTTTCAACAAAATTTTCATAAATAAAACTTCACTAATTTCATTGTTCGTTTTCATCATATTTTAGTACTTTGGAAATCCTATTTGTCAACATACAATTGGTGTTGGTCTGATTTAAAATGAGGGATATACAAGCCTTTTACCAAAATAATTTTTTTTTGACCCACTAAGGGTAAAATGGTCATTTCATTTGATGTGCAAATATCAAAACTACTTCAGTTCGAAAGTAGATTGGACAAGCATTTCAACGGTCCAAACCACCCACAAATCGGATTTCGGGTGTGTTCGTGCCAACTCCGCAAAATCTAGCTTGTCTTAAAATTTTAAGAATGCGCCCGGGGCGCAATAGAGTGCGCCTAGGGACTATCAAAATGCGCCTGGGCACACAAATGTTGCATGAAAGGTCCAACTTTGCATGTGTGTCCCGGACACTTCGAAAATCCGATTTGCGCGTGATTTGGACTGTTAAAATACTTGTCCAATCTACTTTCTAACTCAAGTAGCTTGGACCGAAGATGATTTATACATAAAAATACTTGACCATTTTACACTCAGTGGGTCAAAAAATAATTCATTTCGGTAAAACGTTCGCAACTCCCTCATTTTAAATCAAGTCAATGCCTATTATATATTAATAAATAGGGGTTTCAAAGTACCACAAGATATTAGAATGCCACCATAAAAATGTTTAGCTTTAGTTCATGAAAAGTGGATAGAAAGGAAACCGTTACAAAAATCTTCTGAGCTTGTAAGGTATACACTAAATTAGGAGTTCCGTAAGGGGCATGTTAATGCTGTGCGATTGCGAGCAAGAAAATGAAGTTGTGACGTCGCCATCGACAACCTTAATCTTGTGTGGTATCTCAGCATTAGTAATCTTCGTGGCAAAGTTTGCACCAACTTTAGTTATACCCGAAAAATCGTAGTGCCACAGTGTGCACAACAAGTTTGCCTTATGTTTGTTTAGAACCCCAGTTCCAAGATTTCTCACTCTGTTTCTCCAGTCCTCCTGGCAGCGAAGAATTACTCTTGACCGCGAATAATTACTCTGGGCCACGAAGAAATACTCTTGACCGTGATGAATTACTCTTGGACGCAGAGAATTATTCATGGCCGCAAAGAATTACACATCGCCGCAAAGAATTATTACTGGCCACGAACAATTACTTAAGGCCGCGAGGAATTACTCTTAGCCGCAGAGAATTACTCTTGGCCGCAAATAATTACGCTTGGCCCCGTAATTCCTCACGGCCAAGAGTAATTTCTCGCGGCCAAGAGTAATTATTTGCGGCTAAGAGTCATTCTTCGCGGCCGTGAGTAATTCTTTACGGCCATGAGTAATTCTCTACGGCTAAGAGTAATTCATTGCGGCTAAAAGTAATTCTTTGTGGCTGGCCCAAAGTAATTCTCTAAGAACAAGAGCAATGCTACGAAGAATTACGCCTGGCCGCCAAAAATTACATGGTTGGCGTATATAAAAAGCCCTCTGACCTCCTAGAACTATGAATACTATTGCCAAATGGAACATAGAATGTGTAGAATTATTCCTGGCCGGTGGAATACCAGGGAATCGAGCTTTTATGGTTTTGCTTGCTGTAGCTATTGTAGAAATTGGAGAGGGGCAAAACGAGGTTGGTAAAGAGCCATGATTTTTATCGTCTCTTTCTTGCCATGTTACTTTATTAATGGGCTATAAATGAATCGAGCAACTCGTGAGCTTGGATCGACTCGGCTCTTTAACGCTCAGCTCTACTCATTTAGTAAACGAGTCAAGCTCGAATTTGAGTTTTTGCCTCGTTTAGTAAAGAAGTTCGGCTCACTCGACAACAATTCAGCTCGTTTATGGAGACTTGGCTCAATTAAAGAAGTTTGATTAGTAAATAACTAATTTTGACTTGTTGAGAAAATTTTTGGCTCATTTAGTAAACGAACCGAGCTCGACCAAACTCGGCTCGATTCGTTTACAGCCCTAAGTCGAATGATAGTTTACCGAGCAGGATGATAATGCTCTTACTTTTGCTGACAAAGTAGACTCAAGAAAGAAACGAAACGAACAAATCCATTATTCGTGAAGCCAAAATGTGACACAAGATTTAGGTAGTCGATGGTGAGGTCACAACTTCATTTTCTTGTTTGCAATCGCACACCATTAACGCTACCGGAACTCCTAATATGGTGTATACCTTATTGGCTAGGAAGATTTTGTAACGGTCTCCTTTCTACCCACTTTTCATGAACTAAAGCTAAACATTTTTATGGTTGTATTCTATAATCTTGTAGTACTTTAATAACCCTATTTATGAAATATATAATAGGTCTTTATCTGATTTAAAATGAGGGAGTTGCGAGCGTTTTACTGAAATGAATTATTTTTTGACCCACTAATGGTAAAATGGTCAAATCATTTTATGTATAAATCATTTTCGGTCCAAATTACTTGGGTTAGAAAGTAGATTGGACAAGCTTTTTAACAGTTCAAACCACGCGCAAATCGGATTTCTGAACTGTCCAAGACAAACGCGCAAAGTTGGACTTTCTTAGCAGCTTTTGTGCGCCCAGGCGCATGTTTTTGCGCCCTGGGCGTATCCTTAAAATTTTCTGACAAGAAAACTTTTGCAGGCATGGCACGAACCCACCCGAAATCGGAATTGCGTGTGGTTTGGACCATTGAAAACCTTGTTAAATCTACTTTCTAATTGAAGTAGTTTTGATAAAAAAAAAAAAATCATTTGTACATCAAAAGAAATTACTATTTTACACTTAGGGGGACAGAAAAATTTTTTTTGGATACGGCTCGTATCCCCCTCATTTGAAATTGGATCAAGACCAATTTTGATAAATAGGATTTTCAAAGTACTAAAAGATGATGAAAACCAACAACAAAATTAGTGAAGTTTCATTTATGAAAATTTGGTTGAAAGCAAACCGGTTCAAAGATCATCGGAACCACTAAGGTAGTTTGCGGGGCTTCGATCTACACTTTCTAAGTTCCATTTGGCAATAACATTCCTAGTTCTTGGAGGTCATAGGGTTTTTTATATACGCCACCAATTTAAATTTTGCGGCTAGAAGTAATTCTTCGCGGTTAGGAGTAATTGTCTGCGGCATTATTCTTGGCCGTAGAGAATTACTCCTGGCCGCAAAGAATTACTCTTAGCCATGAAGAATCATTCTTGGCCCCGAGAAATTACTCTTAGCCGCAAATAATTACAATTGACCACTAAGAATTACACTTGGCCGCGAAAAATTAAATTTATTGTGGCCAGGAGTAATTCTTCACTAATTTTAAAAAATACAACTTTGCTAATTTCGTTGTTCGTTTTCATCATATTTTAGTGCTTTGAAAATCCTATTTGTCAATATACAATTGGTCTTTGTCTAATCTAAAATGACGGAGATACGAGTCTTTTATCAAAATAAAATTTTTTGACCGACTAACTGTAAAATGGTCATTTCATTTGATGTATGAATATGGAAACTAATTCAGTTTGAAAGTAGATTGGACAAGCTTTTCAGCGGTCCAAACAAAACGCAAATCGGATTTCGAATGTGTCCGTGCCAAGTCTGCAAAATTTCGCTTGTCATAAAATTTTTAAGGAGGCGCCCAGGGCGCAATAGAGTGCGCCTATGGTGAATCAAAATGCACCTACTTATCAGGATAGGATTATAAGATTTTATAGTGCCACAGTGTGCACAACAAGAAGTTGGCCTTATGTTTGTTTAGAACACCAGTTTCACGATTTCTCACTCTATTTCTCCCGTCTCCTCGCCGCGAAGAATTACTCAGGCCGTGAGGAATTACACTTAGCCACAAAGAATTACTCCTAGGCACGAAAAATTACACCTGGCAGCAAAGAATTATTATTGGCCGAGAACAAAAACTCATAGACGCGAAGAAATTACTCAGGGCCGCAAAGAAATACTCTTGGCCGCAAGAAATTACAATTGGCCACGGAGAATTACTTTGGCTGCGAAAAATTACTCCTGGACCATGGAATTACTCTTGGCCGAGAAGAATTACTCTTGGCCGCGAAGAATTAAGCTTGGCCGCGTAAATCCTCACGGCGAACAGTAATTCTCATCGGCCAGTAGTAATTTCTGTTGTCATAAGTAATTTCTCGCAGCCAAGGGCCATTTTTTGCGGCCATGAGTAATTCTTCATGGCCAAGAGTAATTCCTCGCGACCAAAAGTAATTCTTTATGCTTGGCCAAGAGTAATTCTCTGTGGCCAGGAGTAATGTTGCGAAGAATTACTCCTGGCCGTAAAAAATTACATGGGTGGTGTATATAAAACCCTATGACCTCCTAGAACTCTGAATGTTATTGCCGAATGGAACTTAGAATGTATAGAAGCCCCACAAATCATTTTAGTTGTTTCGATGGTCTTTGAACCGGTCCACTTTCAACAAAATTGTCATCAATGAAACTTCACTAATTTCGTAGTTGGTTTTCATCGTCTCTTAGTACTTTGAAAATTCTATTTGTTAATATACAATTGGTATTGATCTAATTTAATATGAGGGGGATACGAGCCTTTTCTCGGAATAATTTTTTTTCCATACCCACTAAGGGTAAACTGGTAATTTCATTTGATGTACAAGTGATTTTGGATCAAAACTACTTCGGTTAGAAAGTAGATTAACAAGCTTTTTAATGGTCCAAACCACGCGCAAATCAGATTTCGGGTGTGTCCATGCCAAGCCCGCAAAAGTTCGCTTGTCATAAAATTTTAAGAATGCACCGGGGCACAATTGAGTGCGCCCGGGGAGCATCAAAATGCGCCAGGGGTGCAAAAAAAGTTGCTTAAAAGGTCCACCTTTGCGTGTTTGTTCCAGACACTCCGGAAATTCGATTTGCGCATGGTTTGAACCATTAAAAAGCTTGTCCAATCTACTTTCACCCCAAGTAGTTTGGACCGAAGAACATTTATTCAGAAAAATATTTGACCATTTTACCCTCAGTGGATTAAAAAGTAATTTATTTCGGTAAAACACACGCAACTCCCTTATTTTAAATCAAGTCAAGACATATTATAAGTTGATAAAAAGGGTTTTCAAAGTACTACAAGATAGTAGAATGTAACCACAAAAATGTTTTGCATTAGTTCATGAAAAGTGGGTAGAAAGAAGAATGTTACAAAAATCTTCCGTTGGGGGCATGTTAATGGTGTGCGATTGAAAACAAGAAAATGAAGTTATGACCTCGTCATCAACTACCTAAATCTTGTGTCGTATTTTAGCATTAGTAATCTTCGTGGCAAGGATTGCACGAACTATATATAAGATTGTGTAGTACCACAGTGTGCACAACAAGAAGTTGGCCTTATGTTTGTTTAGAACTCCAGTTCCAAGATTTCTCACATCGTTTCTCCAGTCCTCATGGCTGTTAAGAATTACACTGTTTCTCTAGTCCTCCTGGCCACTAAGAATTACTCCTGGCCGCAAAGAATTACGTCTTGCCGCAAAGAATTACTCTGAGCCACGAAGAAATACTCCAAGCCGCGAGGAATTACTCTTGGCCACAGAGAATTACTCCTGGCTGTGAATAAGTACTCCTAGCTGTGAGGAATTACTCTTGGCCTCAAAGAATTACTCATGGCCGCGATGAATTACTCTTGTTCGCGAGGAATTACACTTAGCCGCGAAGAATTACTCTTGGCCGCTAAGAATTACACTTCACCGTGAGGAATTACACTTGGCCATGAAAAATTACTGTTGGCCGCTAGTAATTACGATTGGCCATGAAAAATTACTCTTGGCCGCAAGTTTCTTCACAGTCAAGCGTAATTCTTCATAGCCAAGTATAATTCTTCGCGGCCAAGAGTTATTCTATGCAGGCCAAGTGTAATTCCTTGTGGCCAAGTGTAATTCTTAGCGGCCAAAAATAATTATTCGTGGCCAAGTGTAATTCCTCGCGGCCAAAAGTAATTCTTTGTGGCTAAGAGTAATTCTTCGCAACCACGAGTAATTCTTTGCGGCCAAGGGTAATGCCACAAAGAATTACTCCTGGCAAGAAAAATTATAGCTGGCCGCCAAAAATTACATGGGTGACGTATATAAAAAGCCCTATGGCCTCCTAGAACTATGAACGTTATTGCCGAATGGAACTTACAATGTGTAGATGCCCTGCAAATGACCTTAGCGGTTCCGATGATCTTTGAATCGGTCCGCTTTCTACCAAATTTTCATAAATTAAACTTTACTATTGTTGGCTTTCATCGTCTTTTAGTACTTTGAAAATCCTATTTGTCAGTATACAATTGGTCTTGATCTAATTTAAAATGAGTGAGATACAAGCCTTTTCCCGACCCACTAAGGGTAAAATGGTAATTTCATTTGATGTACAAATGATTTTTTTTATCAAAATTACTTCAGTTAAAAAGTAGTTTTAACAAACTTTTCAACGGTCCAAACCACACGCAAATCTGATTTCGGGTTTGTCCATGCCAAGTCTGCAAAATTTCGCTTTGTTATAAAATTTTAAGAATGCGCCCGGGGCGCAATAGAGTGCACCTGGGGAGCATCAAAATGTGCCTGGGCAAACAGAAGCTACATAAAAGGTCCAACTTTGCATGTGTGTCACGGACACTCCGAAAATCCGATTTCCGCGTGGTTTGAACCGTTAAAAAGCTTGTCCAATCTACTTTCTAACTCAAGTAGTTTGAACCGAAAATTAGTTATACATAAAAATATTTGACCTTTGTCACGCCCTCAGTTTTCAACATAAATAAATAATCCATTTCAATAAAAGATCCTTGCATAAGATAAATAATACATCCAAAAGAGTCCCCACTTGTTTAGCTTTACAAATAAATCCCCAAGTTTAAAAATATTCAACATTGGCACTCCGGCCCCAAACGATTCCAAATACAAGTACAACCAATTACTTAAATACTAAACGATTTAGTCCGAAAGAAATTTTAGAATAATTAGTTACAAACTCGTTCTAGTCAAAATAAAGTCATTACAAAGCCGATTAAGTAACTCAATGAAATTAGCTTCTAAGAGTCTTCCACATCCACGCACATGAATGCATGCAAACTATTGTCCAGTGTTTGAACCTGAAAAGAAAGATTAGGTTGAGCTACACTAGCCCAGTAGGAAAATCTTTACCAATGCTATGTGTAAATATGATGACAAGTGCATAAGGATGAAGACAAGAGATACAGCTCAATTGATGGATATCAATCAATTCATGAGTATGCCAACGTTCAATACGATCGTTCTAAGACATGCTTTTATCACAATATGCCAACTAGTTCACAAGACATTGCCAACTCTAGAAAATCTCGACACGGTTCACTATCACCAATCTCTACCATCTGTATTTCCACCAATTGCGTTACAGTACAACACCACAAGGGTTACCGTATTTAAGGACTTTCATTTTGGGTCTTGAGAACCCCGTACACCTTCCAAAGATCGCCAACATACGTCCAGGTCCATTCTCCATTGACTCATCAAATAGTAAACATAGGAAACTTTCTGGGTCTTAGGGCCCCATACACCCACGATATATTCCGGGTACTCATGACCCCGTACATCCATCTTACATTCCGGGTTTTAGGGCCCCATATACCCACAATACATTCCGGGTACTCATGACCCCGTATATCTATTTTACTTTCCGGGTCTTAGGGCCCCATATACCCATAATACGTTCCGGGTACTCGTGACCCCGTACATCCACTTCACATTTCATCCCACGTACTTCCAAGACCCTAATTTCAAGAATGTAGATAGGAGAAATATGTTGATATTAGGTAGGTTGTTCACATAATAACTCGTGTTTCCATTTTGTTCCCAAACTCTTGATTTCGACTCACCCATCGTATCACATGGCATCAATTGTAAAGTAATCGCATTATATATTAATAAATACCTTAAGCTCTCATTATTTCCTGCAAATCTATCATGACACTCTACGTCACATACCGAACCCACAACGACTCCTCGACACACAACCCGCTAGGTTCTAAATGAGAATCTGAAGAACGAGTTCCAAAGGAACTTAAGAAGTTCAACAAGATGAGGCACGAGGATACCAATGAAAACACTACCCATCGGATCACTAGACAAGCTCATGTCATCTCATAACACTCACCACTTTATCTCTTATAGCCCACAATACTCCTATCGACTTTACGGCACATTTTACTAACCAGCGTCGTTGTTATAATGCTACAATGGGTGCTAAGAGACAAGATCAAATAACGAGTCATTAGGACATAAGCAATCATGCTCTAGAGGGACCTAAACATGTTCTAATCATTTAGAGAATCATAACACGGAATAAGAATAACCGTAGGAATAACCACAGACATCAACAGACTGACACATGTCTACTCAAATGGTCATAACTTTCTGTGTACTAATCAGTTTAAGATGATTCTAGTGGAAAATGAAAGCTGACTTCAAGACCTTCGATTCGATATAAAATTTTCATGAAACGGATATCGGACGAAGAAGTTATGGCCATTTGAAGTTGGGCTGAAACCCAGAAAGTGGGCAGAACTTCCAGAGAGGGGAGGGATCAATCCCTCCTCTCATGGGGATCGATCCCCCAAGGAAAAATCCAGATTTGAAGTGAGGGATCGATCCCTCATGCTTGGGGATCGATCCCTGGGCGATTTCGGGCGATTTCTGCACTTTTCGACAGACTTCAAAGAGAGCAAAGGAGGACGATCAATGCTTGATTTCCACACCAAATCAACATACAAACACATAAAAGAGGTAAAGAAGTCCCTACCTCGCGACGATAACTAAGATCTACGAGATTTGAACGAGCCCTAGCCTTTTGAACTTTAAAACCTCGATTCAAGCTTGACCCAAGGATTTCCAAGCTCAAGAACATGATTTGAAGGCCGGAAGGTTGGTGATTCTTGAAGTTTTTCAGAGGTTAAGTGGAGTTTTGAGTGAGAGGAGGAGAGAGAAATATGGCCGGCTAGAGAGAGAGAGAGAGAGAGAACGGATGAGAGAGAGGTACAAGGAGATAAATGATCTCCAACACCACACTCACATCCCTTTTATACTCCTACATCTTTATAACACACTCACACTCCCTCTAACTTCTATTCTTTCACTTAAGCCCAAAATCAAATAAACTCCCAAATTTCTCTTTTATTCGATATTTTAACATTTAGAAAACCTTTAAAACATTTTTGTGAAAATACGGGTCTCTACAACCTTTTTATCTTCAATGGGTCAAAAAATAATTTATTTCAGTAAAACGCCCGCAACTCCCACATTTTAAATCAGATCAAGACCTATTATGTAGTGATAAATAGGGCTTTCAAAGTACTACAAGATATTAGAATGCAAAGGAATTACCCTTGGCCGCAGAGAATTAATTCTAGACGCGAGGAATTACTCTTGGTCACAAAGAATTACGCATGACCGTGAAGAATTACTCTCTCTTTTTTTTGATAAGTGCGATTCCATTTAAAAGCCCACTCATCCTACTGCTGCAAAATGTAGTGTTCAATCAACCTCCAGTTAGCACATAGACCTTTATTTTCTGTGGAAGCCTTCACCCTTCTCTAAGAGCTAAGGAAGTGTCATATAGAGCTCAGAATCTGAAGCCTTGATCACTAGCCACAGTTTTGTTGAAAAACTCTCAGATTTCTTTCCCTCCAAACAAAGTAAACAATAGCAGCTAAAGAACATTTCAAAATTTTACTCTTGAAACTACTGCCTTAACAGATTGGACAAACCACTCCAACAAAGGAGCCAAGGTAATTGGTACTCTAGTAGAAGAAGAATTACTCTTGGCCACGAGAAATTACCCTTGGCCGCGAATAATTACTCTTGGCCGCTAAAAATTACACTTGGCCGTGAAGAATTACTCCTAGCCGCAATAAATTTAATTTTTCACGGCCAAGTGTAATTCTTAGCGGTCAATTGTAATTCTTTGTGGCCAAGAGTAATTTCTCGCTGCCAATAATGATTCTTTGTGGCTAAGAGTAATTCTTTGCGGCCAGGAGTAATTCTCTGCGGCAAAGAATAATCCCGCAGACAATTACTCCTAACCGCAAAGAATTACTTCTAGCCGCAAAAATTAAATTGGTGGTGTATATAAAAAGCCCTATGACCTCCAAGAACTAGGAATGTTATTGCCAAATGGAACTTAGAAAGTGTAGATCGAAGCCCCGCAAATTACCTTAGTGGTTCAGATGATCATTGAACTAGTTTGCTTTCAACCAAATTTCCATAAATGAAACTTCACTAATTTCGTTGTTGGTTTTCATCGTCTTTTAGTACTTTGAAAATCCTATTTGTCAATGTACAATTGGTCTTGATCCAATTTCAAATGAGGGGGATACGAGCCTTTTCCAGAAATTTTTTTTCTGTCCCCCTAAGTGTAAAATAGTAATTTCTTTTGATGTACAAATGATTTTTTTTAATCAAAACTACTTCAATTAGAAAGTAGATTTAACAAGGTTTTCAATGGTCCAAACCACACGCAATTCGGATTTCGGGTGGGTTCGTGCCAAGCCCGCAAAAGTTTGATTGTCAGAAAATTTTAAGGATACGCCCAGGGCGCAATGGAAGGCGCCTGGGTAGCATCAACATGCGCCTGGGTGCACAAAAGCTGCTAAGAAAGTCCAACTTTGCGCGTTTGTCTTGGACACTTCAGAAATCCGATTTGCGCGTGGTTTGAACTGTTAAAAAGCTTGTTCAGTCTACTTTCTAACCCAAGTAGGGTTTTTAAAGTACTACAAGATATTAGAATGCAACAATAAAATGTTTAGCTTTAGTTAATGAAAAGTGGGTGGAAAGGAGACCGTTACAAAAAATTTCCTAGCCAATAAGGTATACACCATATTAGGAGTTCCGGTAGCGTTAATGGTGTGCGATTGCAAACAAGAAAATGAAGTTGTGACCTCACCATCGACTACCTAAATCTTGTGTCACATTTTAGCTTTAGTAATCTTCGTGGCAAAGTTTGCACGAACTTTGGTCATACCCAAAAAATCGTTAAGCGTATTAGTTTTTTCCTTTTTTCTCCGGTAAGACCTATAAATAAGATTTAGCAGTGCCAATGTGTGCACAGCACAAGTTGGCCAAGTGTGTTTAGAACCCCAGTTCCAAGATTTCTTACTCTGTTTCTCCATTCACTTAACTTATCGGCATAAAAGAAAAAAGGACAGAGAAAAGGGGAATTTGGTGGTGTTCGTGAAAGATTACATGGATGTGTATTTTGGTTGATTGATGACCATATGTTACATGGGTTGTGTATATAAAAAGCCCTAAGAGCTAGAACTATGCATGTGATTGCCGAATGGAACTTAGAATATGTAGAAAACCCGCAAATGAGCTTTAGCCTTACTGGCTCCGATGATCTTTTGAATCGATTTGCTTTCAACCACCTTTTCATAAATAGAACTTCACTACTTTTGTTGTTCGTTTTCATTATATTTTAGTACTTTGAATATCCTATTTGTCAATATACAAGCAAATCAGATTTCGGGTGTGTCCATGTCAAGCCACCGAATTTCGCTTGTCATAAAATTTTAAGGATGCGCGCAGGGCGCAATGGAGTGCGCCCTACAGCTGCTTAACAGGCCAAACTTTGTGGGTTTGTCCCGGACACTCTGGAACTCCGATTTGCGCGTGGTTTAAACCGTTAAAAAGCTTGTCCAATTTACTTTCTAACCCATGCATGGATCCAATATTATTTATACATCAAAAAATTTGTCCATTTTAAAACTCCAGTTCCAAGATTTCTTGCTCTATTTCTCCAGTCACTTGACTTATCAAAGAGAAAAGGGGAAAAAGTGGTGTTCGTGAAAGATTACATGGATGTGTGTTTTGCTTGATCGATGACCATATGTTCCATGGGTGGCATACATAAAAAAGACCGTCATCAGCTATGTTTTGTCTAATAATTTTGATGGGGATGTTGTCTCTGAGTTCGTGACTGAACGGGTTTGGACCCGGGGATCCCGACAGCCCATGTGCCGCACTACAATCCATGTCTCCTCCCTATAAGATTTCTCAATTCGGGTCACTGACCATCCACTGAATCTGCGTCCTGTGCTTGGTTACTGGCTCGATCGATCACCGAGTTTCTTATGGACAGCATTTCCTAGTTGAAGTGAATTTGAAGTTTTGAAGATTGGAATGAATTTGGTGATAATTCAGTCACAATTAAGACACATTGCCACTGAAGAGATTTTCTCATTAATTTCCAAGTCTAGAGCAGAAAACCAACAGAAGGAAAATGGACACAAAGCTCATGCTTTGACAGCCTCCAAGGTAGAAAATAGATTTAACAAGCTTGTCAATGGTCCAAACCACATGCAAATCAAGTGTTGGTGTTCTTGAAAGAGAAAAGGGGAAAAGGTGGTGTTCGTGAAAGATTACATGGATGGGTATTTTGATTGATTGATGACCATATGTTACATTGGTTGTGGATAGAAAAAGCCCTGAGCTCCTAGAACTATGCATGTGATTGCCAAATGGAACTTAGAATGTGTAAAGCCCCGCAAATGACCTTAGTGGTTCCGATGATCTTTGAACCGATCTGCTTTCAACCAAATTTTCATAAATAAAACTTAACTAACTTTGTTGTTGGTTTTCATCTTATTTTTGTACTTTGAAAATCCTATTTTTCAAAGTACTCTTAGCCGCAAAGAATTACTCTTAGCCGCAAAGACTTACTCATGGCCGTGAAGAATTACTCTTCTTTTTTTTTTTGATAAGTACGATTCCATTAAAAAACCCCAACCAAACAAACAATGTCAAGGAGACTCTCTTGACAATACAACTATACTCCTTTCAAAGGAGAATTACAAACTATGAAGAAAAGGAAAAGAATTGATAACCTATACAAATCAAGCACAGCATCCAGATGCACCACTCATCGTACTGCTGCAAATGGTAGTGTTCAATTAGCCTGCAGTTAGCACACAGACCATTATTTTCTGTGGAAGCCTTCACCCTTCTCAAAGAGCTAAGGAAGTCTCTTATAGAGCTCAGAATCTGCAGCACAACTTGATCACTAGCCACAGTTTTTTGTTGAAAAACTCTTAGATTTCTTTTCCTTCAAACCAAGTAAACAGTAGCAGCTAAAGAACATTTCAAAATTTTACTCTTGAAACGATTGCCCTTAACAGATTGGACAAACCACTCCAACAAAGCAGACAAGATAATTGGTACTCTAGTAGAAGAAAAATTACTCTTGGCCTCAAGGAATTACACTTGGCCGCGAGGAATTACTGTTGGCCACTAAAAATTTCACTTGGCCGGAAAGAATTACTTCTGGCCGCGAATAATTACTCTTGGCCGCTAAGAATTACACTTGACCGCGAAGAATTACTCCTAGCCGCAAGTAATTTAATTCTTCGCGGCCAAGTGTAATTCTTAGGGGCCAATAGTAATTATTCGCAGCCAAGAATGATTCTTCGCGGCTAAGAGTAATTCTCTACGGCCAGGAGTAACTCTCTACGGCCAAGGGTAATGCCGCAGACAATTACTCCTAACTGCGAAGAATTACTTCTAGCCACAAAAATTAAATTGGTGGCATATATAAAAATCCTTATGACCACCAAGAACTATGAATGTTATTGCCGAATGGAAATTACAATGTGTAGAAGCCCCACAAATTACCTTAGTGGTTCCGATGATCTTTGAACCGGTTTGCTTTCAACCAAATTTTCATAAATGAAACTTCACTAATTTGGTTGTTGGTTTTCATCGTCTTTTAGTACTTTGAAAATCCTATTTGTCAATGTACAATTGGTCTTGATCCAATTTCAAATGAGGGGGATACGAGCCTTTTCAAGAAATTTTTTTTCTGTCCCACAAAGTGTAATATAGTAATTTCATTTGATGTACAAATGATTTTTTTATCAAAACTACCTCAATTAGAAAGTAGATTTAAAAAGGTATTCAATGGTCCAAACCACACGCAATTTGGATTTCGGGTGTGTTCGTGCCAAGCCCGCAAATGTTTAGTTGTAGGAAAATTTTAAGGATACGCCCGGGGCGCATTGGAAGGCAGGCGGGTAGCATCAAAATGCGCCTGGGCGCACAAAAGCTGGTAAAAAAGTCCTAATTTGCCCATTTGTCCCGGACACTTCAGAAATCCGATTTGCGCGTGGTTTGAACTATTAAAAATCTTATCCAATCTACTTTCTAACCCAAGTAGTTTGGACCGAAAATGATTTATACATAAAATGATTTGACCATTTTACCCTCGGTGGGTCAAAAATTAATTCGTTTCAATTAAATGCTTGCAACTCCCTCATTTTAAATCAGATCAAGACCTATTATATACTTATAAATAGGGTTTTTAAAGTACTACAAGATATTAGAATGCAACCATAAAAATGTTTAGCTTTAGTTCATGAAAAGTGGGTAGAAGTGAGACCGTTACAAAAATCTTCCTAGCCAATAAGGTATACACCATATTAGGAGTTCCGGTAGCGTTAATGGTGTGCAATTGCAACCAAGAAAATAAAGTTGTGACCTCGCCATCGACTAGCTAAATCTTGTGTCGCATTTTAGCTTTAGTAATCTTCGTGGCAAAGTTTGCACGAACTTCGGTTATACCCGAAAAATCGTTAAGCTTATTAGTTTCTTCCTTTTTTCTCCGGTAAGACCTATAAATAAGATTCAGTAGCGCCAATGTGTGCACAGCACAAGTTGGCTAAGAGTCTTTAGAACCCCAGTTCCAAGATTTCTTATTCTGTTTCTCAAGTCACTTAACTTATCGGCATAAAAGAAAAATGACAGAGAAAAGGGGAATTTGGTGGTGTTCGTGAAAGATTACATGGTGTTAGAATGTGAAGACGATCAATTTTTGTGACCTTGGTCCGGACCACCGTGAGACTGGTCCGGACCACCGTGGACAATTGCTTGTTTCTTTTTCCTGCGTGTGTTCTCTTGCCCTAACAACTGGTATCAGAGCACCCAGGTTGAGTGGGAGCATCGATGGCAGGAGAAGAAGGAAAAGTAAACGGAATCGAAAAGTTCGATGGTTCAGACTACGGATATTGGAAGATGCAGATAGAGGATTATCTGTATGGAAAAAGCTTGAACGCACCGTTGGAAAAGAAGAAACCAGAAGGGATGAAAGATGAAGACTGGAAAACCCTAGACAGGAGAGTCTTGGGGATTATTCGTTTGACGTTGACAAAATCGGTGGCCTACAACGTCGCGAAGGAGAAGACCGTTGGGGATATGATGGCGGTCTTGTCAAGTATGTATGAGAAACCCTCGGCGAACAATAAGGTACATCTCATGAAGAAGTTATTTAATCTTAAGATGTCGGAAGGCGCTGCAGTTGCCAACCATCTTAATGAGTTTAATACTATTACGAATCAATTGTCTGCTGTTTCAATTGAGTTTGATGATGAGATACGTGCCTTGATTGTTTTGGCTTCGTTACCCAATAGCTGGGAGGGTATGAGAATGGCTATTAGTAACTCCGCTGGCAAGGAGAAACTCAAATACGATGACATTCGAGATTTAATCTTGAGTGAGGAGGTTCGTAGGAGAGATGCAGGAGAATCCTATTCGTCTAGTTCGGGTTCCGCTTTGAATACCGAGACTAGGGGTAGGAGCCAGAATAGAGGTTCTAATAGAGGAAGGTCGAGGTCGAGGAAGGGAAGGAGTGGGTCAAGGACCCCTCTACATGAGGTTCAGTGTTGGAACTGTAACAAGATGGGCCACTATAGGAGAAACTGTAGGGAGCCGAAAAAGCAAAACAACGAGTCTGCTAATGTTGTTGCAACTGAAAATCAGGATGCTTTGCTTCTTTCAGTTGACAGTCCGATAGACTCTTGGGTGTTGGACTCAGGAGCTTCGTTTCATACCACTGCACACCGGGAAAATATCGAGAATTATATTGCTGGTAATTTTGGGAAGGTGTATTTGGCTGACGGTGAAGCGTTGGATATTGTGGGTATGGGAGATGTTCGAATCAGACTGCCGAATAGGTCTTCATGGTCACTACAGAAAGTCAGACATGTTCCGAATTTGATGAGAAATTTGATTTCTGTGGGACAGCTAGATACAGAGGGTCATTCAATCTCATTCTTCAATGATCAGTGGAAGATTACAAAGGGAGCATTGGTTGTGGCTCGTGGGGTCAAGACAGGGACGTTGTATATGACACAGAGCACAAGGGATACAGTTGCAGTTGCTACTGCAAGTTGTGATGCAGACCTTTGGCACCAAAGATTGGGTCACATGAGTGAAAAAGGCATGAAGGTACTTCTTTCCAAGGGTAAACTTCCAGGGTTGAAGTCGGTTCAGTTTGACTTGTGCGAGGGTTGTGTTTTTGGGAAGCAGAAGAAGGTTAGCTTTCTGAAAAACGGCAGGACTCCAAGGTCAAGGAAGTTGGAGTTGGTCCACACAGATTTGTGGGGTCCCGCTCCTGTTGAATCGCTTGGTAGGTCAAGATACTACATGAGTTTCGTCGATGACTCAAGCAGGAAGGTATGGGTTTATTTTTTGAGAAATAAATCTGATGCCTTTGAAACTTTTAAGAAGTGGAGAGCTTTGGTGGAGAATGAAGCGGGCCTAAGACTGAAATGTCTAAGGTCAGATAATGGAGGTGAGTATGAGGACAAAAAGTTCAAGGAATATTGCGCTGTTAACGGGATTAGGATGGAGAAGACCATTCCGGGGACACCACAGCAGAATGGTGTGGCCGAGCGCATGAACAGGACCCTGAATGAGCGAGCAAGAAGCATGAGGCTGCATGCTGGGTTGCCAGAAACTTTTTGGGCTGATGCAGTGATCACTGCGGCTTACTTGATAAATCGAGGACCTTCGGTTCCTTTGAATTTCAGATTGCCCGAGGAGGTTTGGAGCGGAAAGGAGGTAAACCTTTCGTTTCTTAAAGTTTTTGGCTGTGTTTCATATGTTCATATTGATTCTAATGCTCGTAATAAATTGGAAGCTAAGTCTAATAAATGTTTTTTTATTGGCTATGGCGATGAGGAATTCGGCTATCGATTTTGGGATGCGCAAAATCGAAAGATTGTAAGAAGCCGGAATGTGATATTCAATGAGCAAGTTATGTACAAGGATCGTGATAGGACAGAACAGGTTGATTCTGTGCCAGAGGTTGAGAAAAAGGATGTGGTCGATTTGGATGAGCTATCTGAGGGTTTTGTGCCAGACAGCAGCCAGGAAGATGAAGAGATTGTTATTCCGCAAGAGAGACAGAGTACGCCAACTAGTGCTCTCAGAAGGTTGTCTTCCAGGGTTAGCAAACCACCACAGCGTTTTTCACCGTCTTTGTACTACATATTGCTCACTGATGCTGGTGAACCAGAGTATTATGACGAGGCTTTGCAGAATGAGAGTTCAATCAAGTGGGAGTTGGCCATGAAAGATGAGATGAACTCTTTGTTGACAAACCAGACGTGGGAGTTGACAGAATTACCAGCCGATAAGAAAGCTCTTCATAATAAGTGGGTTTACAGATTGAAGGAAGAGCACGATGGTAGCAAGCGCTATAAGGCTCGACTAGTAGTCAAAGGCTTTCAGCAGAAGGAAGGGATTGATTACACCGATATTTTTTCTCCAGTTGTGAAGTTGACGACAATACGGTTGGTATTAGGAATTGTGGTTGCTGAGGATTTGCATTTGGAGCAGTTGGATGTGAAGACTGCGTTTCTCCATGGAGATTTGGAGGAGGACATCTACATGCATCAGCCACAAGGCTTCGCAGTTAAAGGGAAGGAGAAGATGGTTTGCAAACTGAGCAAGAGCTTGTATGGGTTGAAGCAAGCTCCGAGGCAATGGTACAAGAAGTTTGATAACTTCATGTGCAGCAATGGGTTCAAACGGCTGGAGGCGGATCATTGCTGTTATACCAAGGGGTTTGGCAAGTCTTATGTGATTTTATTGCTATATGTTGATGACATGCTTATCGCAGGGTCTGATATTGGGGAGATCAACAAAGTGAAGAAGGCATTGTCGAAACAGTTTGCAATGAAGGATTTGGGAGCGGCTAAGCAAATCCTTGGAATGAGAATAATCCGAGATAGAGCAAAGGGGTCTTTAAAGCTATCACAGGCCGAATATATCAAAAAGGTGCTCAAGAGGTTTAGCATGGGTGATGCAAAACCTGTTGGAACACCTTTGGCTAGTCATTTTAGACTAACCAAGGATCAGTCACCGAAGACAAACGAGGAGCGGGACTACATGGGTAAAGTTCCGTATGCATCAGCGATAGGGAGTCTTATGTACGCTATGGTTTGCACACGTCCTGACATTGCGCATGCAGTGGGAGTAGTGAGTAGGTATATGAGTAATCCAGGGAAGCAACATTGGGAAGCAGTGAAATGGGTTATGAGGTATTTGAGGGGTTCTACAGATGTCTCATTGTGTTTCACGAGGGTTGGCCTGAAGTTGCAAGGTTATGTTGATGCAGACTTAGCAGGTGACATGGATAGTCAGAAGAGTACTACCGGGTTTGTGTATACTTTGGGTGGTACAGCTGTGTGTTGGGGCTCTAAGTTGCAGAAAATTGTTGCTCTCTCAACTACAGAAGCCGAGTATGTGGCAGTCACGGAAGCTGGAAAGGAGATGGTATGGTTGCAAGGATTTCTGGATGAGTTGGGGAAGACGGTTGAGAAAGGAGTGCTGCACAGTGACAGTCTGAGTGCCATCTTTCTTGCCAAGAATCCGGCCTTTCATTCTAGAACGAAGCACATACAATTGAGGTATCACTTTATCCGTTCTTTGATTGATAGTGGACAGTTGATACTAGACAAGATCCGTGGTGCGGAGAATCCAGCGGATATGTTGACGAAGGCTGTGACTGTTGATAAGCTGAAGCTATGCGAAGCTTCAGTTGGTCTCCAAGCTTGAGGGTTGTGGAGATGGGTGTTGTGGGTGTTGATGATAGATGGTGTTTGTTGACGACCATTGAAGTTTGGGGAGCGCCGTTGATCAGTCTTCAAGTGGGAGAATTGTTAGAATGTGAAGACGATCAATTTTTGTGACCTTGGTCCGGACCACCGTGAGACTGGTCCGGACCACCGCGGACAGAATTCAGTTTTTTGAAGCTGCTGGAATTTTGGTCCGGACCAAAGGTAAAGCTGGTCCGGACCAGCGGGACCCAAGAAACGTTTTTTTTAGGGTTTTTTGGTGTGCTAACTTGCTTGGACTATAAAAGCAAAGTTAGGGTTGCCTCCCATTATAATGTTATTCATCTTTTCATCATAGTGAAATCCCCCAACACCCCATGGAGTACGATTAGGCAAATTGCTTAAGTCGGAACCACGTATATCGCGTGTCTTGTTCTTTTGATTGCTTGTTTCTTTTTCCTGCGTGTGTTCTCTTGCCCTAACACATGGATGTGTATTTTTCTTGATTGCTGACCATATGTTACATGGGTTGTGTATATAAAAATCCCTGAGCTCCTAGAACTATGCATGTGATTGCCGAATGGAACTTAGAATGTGTAAAGCTCCGCAAATGACCTTAATGGTTCCAATGATCATTGAACCGGTCTGATTTCAACCAAATTTTCATAATGAAACTTAACTAACTTTGTTGTTGGTTTTCATCGTATTTTAGTACTTTGAAAATCCTATTTTTCAATACAATTGGTTTTGATCCGATTTAAAATGAGAAGGATACGAGCGTTTTTCCAAAATAATTTTTTTCAACTCACTAAGGGTAAAACGGTAAATTGAACTTGATTTTGGATCAAAACTATTCGGTTAGAAAGTAGGTTTAACAAGCTTTTCGATGGTCCAAACCACGCGCAAATCGGATTTCGCGCATGTCCGTGCGAAGCCCGCAAAATTTTGCTTGTCGTAAAATTTTAAGGATGCGCCTGGGGCGCCATGGAGCACGCCTTAGGAGCACAGAAATGCGCCTGGGGCGCACAAAAGCAGCGTAGAAGATCCAACTTTGCTTGTTTGTCCCGAACACTCCGAAAATCCGTTTTGCGGGTGATTTAAACGGTTAAAAAGCTTGTCCAATCTACTTTCTAACCCAAGTAGGATCCAACATGGTTTATACATAAAAAGATTTTACCATTTTATCCTGAGTGGATAAAAAAATATAATTCATTTCAATAAAACGCTTGCAACTCCTTCATTTTAAATCAGATCAAGACCTATTATATATTGATAAATAGGGTTTTTAAAGTACTACAAGATATTAGAATGCAAACAAAAAAATGTTTAGCTTTAGTTCCTGAACAGTTGGTAGAAAGGAGACTGTTACAAAAAATCTTACTCTGTTTCATTTTTATTTTTTTTTTGAAACAATTTATAGTTTGAAAGTGGTACTATTTTCCAACTCTATTTAGCTAGCTAGACTTCCAATGATACCGAGTAAATCACTCTTTTGCACTTATATGTTACTGAGATGTTCCACTTTTGTGCTTTCTTTTATCATATCGGGCGTAAAGAATCGGCATTCATGGTATTGAGAGAGACGATTGGAGAAAGAGGCATGACTTTTTGATGTCAAGTGAAAATAGTAAAAGAATGGAATAGCTATCGAAGCAGCCGCTCGTTCCAATTGACAACGTATTGTAGTTTTTTACAAAAATTGGCAAGGGGCAAGTGAGGCCGGTGGCGGTGGAAATACCGGGGAATCGAGGTTGGTAAGAGCCATGATATGCTCTTCCTTTTGCTGACAAAACAGACTCCAAAGAAAATTAAAAACACATAATGTTACGTACACTCCCACCAGCCACTCTCCGTGATGCCACCGATGTTGTGTAGTTTAGTCGGTGGGAGAATGTCCCTAAACTTGCTGAATGATTGATGTTCTTAATTATTTACTACCATTATTCGTGTCTTCCTTTTTTTTCAGTATAATTAATCCATATCACAAACAGATGTTTTTTTCATAGTTCTAGACCAATTTACATGCAACTTGATTAATTTTCGAAGGACCAATCTCCCCGTACTCTAGCACGTGCCCATATCCACATAGATGTTTTAGAGTATCCCATATTTTCTTGGTAATTTCTTTTGACGTACAAATGATTTTGGATCAAAACCACTTTGGTTCTAGAGTACGTAGATTTCGAACCGGTTTGCTTTCAACCCAATTTTCATTCACAAAACTTCACTAATTTCGTTGTTCGTTTTCATCAAATTTTAGTACTTTTGAAATCCTATTTGTTAAAATACAAGAGTACTACTATTTGCACCGACGGTTTCCGTAGGGAAACCGTACCGACGGCGCCGGAGGGACGTCTCCGGCCACCAGACGGGCTATCCGAGCCGTCCAAAAATTTTATAAAAAAAATAATGGGCCCCTCGCGGTAGTCAACGGCATCTGATGTGTGTAGGGTGTTTGATTTAAACACTCTTTTTTGGTGTTGGTCTGATTTAAAATGAGGGAGATACAAGCCTTTTACCAAAAAAATTTTTTTGACCCACTAAGGGTAAAATGGTCATCTCATTTGATGTACAAGTATCGAAACTACTTCAGTTTGAAAGTCGATTGGACAAGCTTGCCAACGGTCCAAACCACACACAAATTGGATTTTGGGTGTGTCCATGCCAAGTCCGCAAAATTACGTACGCTTGTCATAAAAATTTAAGAATGCGCCTGGGGCGCCATGGAGCGCGCCTTAGGAGCACAAAAATGCGCCTGGGTACACAAAAGTTGCATTAAAGGTCCAACTTTGCATGTGTGTCCCGGACACTCCGAAAATTCGATTTGCGCGTGGTTTGGACCATTAAAAAGCTTGTCCAATCCACTTTCTAACTCAAGTCGTTTGGACCGAAAATGATTTATTCATAAAAATATTTGACCATTTTATTCTCAGTGGGTCAAAAATTAATTCATTTCGGTAAATGCTCGCAACTCCCTCATTTTAAATCAAGTCAAGACGTATATATTGATAAATAGGGGTTTAAAAGTACTACAAGATATTAGAATGCCACCACAAAAATGTTTAGCTTTAGTTCATGAAAAGTGGGTAGAAAGAAGACCGTTACAAAAATCTTCCGAGCCTGTATGGTATACACTGTATTAGGAGTTCCATAAGGGGCATGTTAATGGTGTGCGATTGCAAGCAAGAAAATGAAATTGTGACCTCGCCATTGACTTCCTAAATCTTGTGTCGTATTTTAGCATTAGTAATCTTCGTGGCAAAGTTTGCACGAACTTTAGTTATACCCGAAAAATCGTTACACCTATTAGTTTCTTCCTGATCCTTTCTCTGGTAAGACCTATATAGTATAAGATTTTTTAGTGCCACAGTGTGCACAATCAAGAAGTTGGCCTTATGTTTGTTTAGAACACCAGTTCCAAAATTTCTCACTCTGTTTCTCCAGTCCTCCTGGCCAGTGGCCGCTAATAATTACTCAGTTTCTCCGGTCCTCCAGGCCGCTAATAACCACTAATAATTACTCAGTTTCTGCAGTCCTCTTGGCAGCTAATAATTACTCCAGGTGGCAAAAATTACTTCTAGCGGCAAAGAATTACTCAAGGTCGTGAAGAATTACTCTTGGCCGCGAAGCATTACTCATGGCAGTGAAGAATTACAGCTGGCCGCAAAGAATTATTATTGGCCGCAAATAATCACTTGGGGCCGCAAGGAATTACTATTGGCCGCGAGGAATTACTCTTGGCCGCAGAGAACTACTTTTGGCCGCTACGAATTACGATGGGCCGCAAAGAATTCCTCCTGGCCGCAAGTTTCGTCGCAGCCAAGCGTAATTCTTTGCGGCCAAGCGTAATTATTTGCGGCTAAGAGTAATTTTTTGCGGCCAAGTGTAATTCCTCGCGGCCTATTGTTATTTTAGTAGCTAAGAGTAATTCTTCATGCCCAAGTTTAATTCCTCACGGCCTAAGAGTAATTCTTTGCTGCTAAAAGTGATTTTTCGCGGCCAAGAGTAATGCCACAAAAAATTACTCTGGCCGCCAAAAATTACATGGGTGGTGTATATAAAAAGCCCTATGACCTTCTAGAACTATGAATATTTTTGCCGAATGAACTTAGAATGTGTAGAAGTCACGCAAATGATCTTAGTGGCTCTGATGATCTTTAAACCGATTTGCTTTCAACCAAATTTTCAGAAATGAAACTTCACTAATTTTGTTGTTGGCCTTCATCGTCTTTTAGTACTTTGAAAATCCTATTTGTCAATATACAATTGGTCTTAATCTAATTTAAAATGAGGGGGATATGAGCCTTTTCCCAAAATATTTTTTTTCCCGACCCAATAAGGGTAAAATGATAATTTCATTTGATGTACAAATGATTTTTTATCAAAACTACTTCAGTTAGAAAGTAGATTGGACAAGTTTTTAAACCGTCTAAACCACGCGCGAATCGGATTTTAGGTGTGTCCTTGCCAAGCCAACAAAAGTTTGCTTGTCGTAAAATTTTGAGGATGCGCCCGGAGCGCAATGAAGTGCGCCCGGGGAGGATCCAAATGCGCCTGGGCGCACAAAAGCTGCTTAAAAGGTCCAACTTTTCGCATTTGTCACAGAAACACCAAAAATCTGATTTGCATGTGGTTTGGACCGTTAAAAATCTTGTTCAATTTACTTTCTAACCCAAGTAGTTTGGACCGAAAATGGTTTATACATAAAATGATTTGACATTTTACCCTCAGTGGGTCAAAAAATAATTCATTTCGGTAAAACATTCGCAACTCACTCATTTTAAATCAAATCAAGAACAATTATATGTTGATAAATAGGGATTACAAAGTACTACACGATATTAGAATACAACCATAAAAATGTTTAGCTTTAGTTCATGAAAAGAGGGTAGAAAGGAGACCGTTACGAAAACCTCCCAAGCCTGTAAGGTATACACCGTATTAGGAGTTCCATTAGGGGCATGTTTGTGGTGCGCGATTGCAAACATGAAAATGACGTTGTGACCTCGCCATCCACTACCTAAATCTTGTGTCGTATTTTAGCATTCGTAGTTTCTTCCTCCTTTCTCCGTTAAGATCTATATATAAGATTTTGTAGTGCCACAATGTGCACAAGAAGAAGTTTGCCTTATGTTTGTTAACCCCTGCTCCAAAATTTCTCTCTTTGTTTCTCCAGTCCTCTTGACCACAAGGAATTACTCCAGGCCGCAAAGAATTACTCATGGCCTCAAGGAATTACTCTTGGCCGCCAATAATTACTCCTGGCCACAAGTAATTCTTTGCAGTCAAGAGTAATTTTTCGTGGCCATGAGTAATTCCTTGTGGCCAGAAGTAATTTTTCGCGGCCATGAGTAATTCTCTGTAGCCAAGAGTAATTCCTCACCACCAAAACTAATTTTTCACAGCCATAAGTAATTCTTCACGGTCAAAAGTAATTCTCTACGGTTAAGGGTAATTCCGCAAAGAACTATGAATGTAATTCTCTGCTGCATATATAAAAAGCCCTGTGACCTCCTAAAACTATGAATGTTATTGCCGAATGGAACTTAGAGGGCGTAGAAGCCCCGCAAATGACCTTAGTGGCTCCGATGATCTTTGAACTGGTCTGCTTTCAGCCAAATTTTCATAAATGAAACTTCACTAATTTCGTTGTTGGTTTTCATCGTCTTATAGTACATTTAAAATCCTATTTGTCAATATACAATTGGTCTTTATCCAATTTACCACATATGAAAATGATATCCGATTTGTCAATATACAATTGGTCTTGATACGATTTAAAATGAGGGGGATACGAGCTTTTTACGGAAATAATTTATTTTCGACCCATTAAAGGTAAAATGGTCATTTCCTTTGTTGTACAAATGATCTTGGATCAAAACTAATTCGGTTAGAAAATAAATTTAACAAGCTTTTCAACGGTCCGAACCACGCACAAATCAAATGGTGGTATTTGTGAAAGAGAAAGGGGAAAAGGTGGTGTTCGTGAAAGATTACATGGATGTGTATTTTGCTTGATTGATGACCATATGTTACATGGGTTGTGTGTATAAAAAAAAAAAACCCTATGAGCTAGAACTGTGCATGTGATTGCAGAATGGAACTTAGAATGTGTAGAAGACCCGCAAATGAGCTTTAGCCTTAGTGGCTCCGATGATCTTTTGAATCGATCTGCTTTCAACCAACTTTTCATAAATACAACTTCACTACTTTCGTTGTTCGTTTCCATTATAATTTTAGTACTATGAAATCCTATTGTCAATACATAATTGGTCTTGATACGATTTAAAATGAGGGGGATACAAGCGTTTTACCAAAATAATTTGTTTTCGACCCACCAAGGGTGAAATGGTCATTTTCTTTGATGTACGAATGATTTTGGATCAAAACTAATTCGGTTAGAAAATAGATTTAACAAGTTTTTTAACGGTCCAAACCACGCACAAATAGATTTCGGGTGTGTCCCTGTCAAGCCAGCAAATTCGTTTCTCGTAAAATTTTAAGGATGCGCCCGGGGCGCAATGGAGTGCGCCTGGGGAGCATCAACATGCGCCTGGGGCGCACTACAGTTGCTTAATAGGTCAAACTTTGCGGGTTTGTCTCGGACACTCTAGAACTCCGATTCACGCGTGATTTGAACCGTTACAAAGCTTGTCCAATCTAATTTTTAACCCATGCATGGATCCAATATTATTTATACATCAAAAGATTTGACCATTTTAAAACTCCAGTTCCAAGATTTCTTGCTCTGTTTCTCCAGTCACTTGACTTATCGACATAAAAGAAAAAAGGAAAGAGAAAAGGGGAAAAAGTGGTGTTCGTGAAAGATTACATGGATGTGTATTTTGCTTGATCGATGACCATATGTTCCATGGGTGGCGTACATAAAAAAGACCGTCATCAGCTATGTTTTGTCTAATAATTGTGATGGGGATGTTGTCTCTGAGTTCGTGACTGAACGGGTTCGGACCCAGGGATCCCGACAGCCCATGTGCCGCACTACAATCTCTGTCTTCGCCCCACAAGATTTCTCAATTCGGGTCACTGACCATCCACTGAATCTGCCTCATGTGTTTGGTTACTGGCTCGATCAATCGCCGAGTTTCATATGGACAGCATTTCCCAGTTGAAGTGAATTTGAAGTTTTGAAGATTGGAATGAATTTGGTGATAATTCAGTCACAATTTGGTCACCGACTCACCATGGTTCTCCTCCTCTCTGACTCACAGGACAGAAGTAAAATGTTCAAACCAGAGAAGATAAATCGTATCCAAGTGTGCAAAATGTGAGGCAACAGTTAAGAGACTTTGCCACTAAAGAGATTTTCTCATTAATTTCCAAGTCTAGAGCAGAAAACCAACAGAAGGAAAATGGACACAAAGTTCATGCTTTGACAGCCTCCAAGGTAGAAAATTGGGTAGCCTCAGCCTCTGGGCCTGCTGAGCCCCTAAAGAGCAAAATAGCAAGGTTTCCAATGCAGAAGTGAATGAAACATCCGTAACAGTGAGTCACGAACGAGCCAAAATCTGTCCCTACGATACACTGCCACCCCGGCCCGTATATCCCATCGAACTCCTGCACCAAACACCAAAAACCAGATCAATGCAGAGGAAGTTAGTACAGATATAATCTTCTTTTTTTTGCAATGAAGAGTGTCCTGATGAACCGGACTAATCTCTCCAGCCTCTCTCACACATATAATCATTCGCGGGTATTTATGTGAGAAACCTCTATCATGCTGATGAACCCAATTTATCATGACTTATGATAGTGCTTTTTACTTGAAATTACAAAGACTCTAATGAAAATTACATCATTTTTGTATCAAATTCTGTAATAAAAATGTGGTTCTATATGAAGTATAACGCACTGTTTTTTTGGTATACAATCGTACCTTCTTTATGAAGCGGGCAATCTCCGTTGGCTCAGTGACATCATAGAAGTCCAGCGCTTTTGCTGCCAAATCAAGTGCGTCTTGTTGCATTGTTTGAAGCATATCACTCTCCCCTATCACTGCCTTCCCTTCAAGCATGGTCACTTGCTATATGAGAGAGAGAGAGAGAGAGAGAGAGAGAGAGAGAGAGAGACTTTTGGATACGGGAGTTGAAGAGACGGTTAATTTGGCTAACAAGATAGGCTAAGGTCAAGTGGCTATGGTAGGAGGCATATGGGTTAATGGGTTTATATACATGGTTGGGGGAGAACTAGTGTGGATCTCATTTTTGTGGTCATAACTGGTCGCAGAACCGGATTCAAGTGGAGCCAAAATGGTCTGATCTAATACAGACGAGTCGAGTGGGTCAGAGCTTGCCATGGCTGTGGTAGAGCGGGTGGCACATGGAGGCGCGAGAGGGAGGAGTATGGTGAGGACAAGGCGCTGGCTGGTTGCACTCTCGAGAATTTTCTCGTCCTAGTGTTTGGTTGACGTGTGTTAGTTTTGTTGTGGTCTATGTATTAGATTGTTGCCATGTGTTGGGTCGGTAAGATGACACGGTTTTTGCCAAATGCCCCGACGGCATCAGGAGTGTTTAAGTGGCTGGAGAAATGAGGTCAAGAATTAGACTCATATTCCAAGGTGTTACCTTTTCGAAACTTAGTGATTGAAAAAAAAAGAAAGGATGGCCCGGTTATATTTGTTATATTGGTCTATTTCCATTGAAATTATAGGCAGAGGAAATTAGAAATAGCAGAGCAACAAAAGGTGCTAGAACTTTCAATATTGATGTGTGGTTTGGATGTATTAATTCTAGTTGATAGGATTAAATTGCTGCATTGTACTCATGTAGACTTGTAGTTAACTTTTCTCAAGGAAATCATGTGTTCCTTGGTGACTTACATCAATAATGTCACTTTTTGATGGGTTTTTAACTCACTGAAAAACCTCTTAACGCTGCTTTATGTAAAGAAAGATTTACGGAACTTAATCGCGCGCGTTCATGGTGTTTTTAGACGATCCGGATTGAAAACCAATTGTGACCGGTTACAATTAATTGTGAGTGGTCAAAATTGAAACCAATCTCAACCATTGATTGCCCGAATGGACGGTTGTGATTGCGATGCTCTGTGAACAGGTTTCACAAAGCCTCCGTAAATAAGTTTTTCTCTTTTAAGTTTTTTAATTCAACATTTTGATGTATTTCGAGTGAAGAAATCCTATTCCATTATACTCTCTCTCTCTCTCTCTCTCTCTCTCTCTCTCTCTCTCTCTCTCCAATTGTATGAAGTCAAATCGCCAAGCAAAAGTGAAACTGTGAAAACATAATTCAATTGTCCTGGAGACTTACATGCAGAGTCACACAAACATAATATCTACCAAAACAGGATCATTTACACCTCTTAAATAATTGAACACACAAAACCAACTTCTCAAGAAACAAAATCAACTCTACGTTTTTATAGCTTCTGAAACATCAAAACTACATATGTTCATTGCTGGCATCCATCAGTACAGAATGAATCTAGGGAGAGGAGGGAGAGCAGATTCTTCATATCTACAGTCTACCATATAACAAAGCGAAACGTACGTCAGTAAGGTCCCCAGCCACTCAAATAGGCTACAATCCGAATTGGTTCTTCTGCAGCTGCTTGTTTGTAAGAACTAGGTTTTCCATCAGTTTCCTTTGATGCATCAAAGGCACGAGGAAGAACTCTTGCTTGAGTCCTTGATCCAAACGCAGACCAGTTCTGCCTGAAAGCAAGCGATTTGGACACAATCATGTGAGCTTCCAGTCCAAAGGCAGCTCCTAAGGTAATAAGAATGCATGCCTTATTGACCTGCTTCATCTTCTCAACTAGAGCTATTCGCACACGTAGTAGGTTGAGGAATAATATGCTTGTATAGAACTTAAAGGAGAGGGTGCAAGGGATATGAGACAAGATGAAGGTGGTTTTTACGACAAAACCACTGGCAAAAACCGGGAACAATTCGAAATCCTCTGGCAGAGAGAGAGAGAGAGAGAGAGGTGGGGCCTCTTTCATGATCAGATGTCCTATTCAGTTGAGTATAATATGCAGAGTGCATGAACCTCTGTTACACAATGCTCCCATGCCACTACCATGATGTCTTATCTCCTTTTTGCTCAAGTGTGTAATCCTTATCTCCCCCAAGTCAATTGAACTCCCTTTTTTGCCCTCTTCTAACATATAAATCCAAGGGACAATGCTACTTACACAACAACTCGCACAACCTCTCACATACATGTGGGACCCACACATAGGAATGTGTGTGGAGCCCACATGTATGTTAGAGGTTGTGTTTCGTGTTGTATTTAAATTGTTGTGTGAGTAGCATTTTTGAAACTTAAGTACTGTTTTCCCTATCTAGACACAAGGAATAGGAATCTGAGATGAACTATTCACTTTTCCTAATGATGAAAGAGAGTTCGAAACGAATCAAGAAATCTTAGCAGCAGCTGATCAGAAAAATCCTACGGCCACATTGAAAGAGTAAGTATAAATTCTCCGCTCCTATCGGGGACCTTTTTCAATCCAAGATAACAGCTGACAGTTCGAAATGACAATTCTTCACTTGCACCAACAAACATAAAAGTTTGTATTACAGAAAATATATTCACAAGAAATATTCAAGCACATTTTTTTCATAGTCAAACCTCCATTATATACACTGCCGGAAAGAATAGCACAAACATGGCACCTTGTCAGCATACATTTACAGCAGGAGCGATGACCTAAAGTAACATTATTGTACTCTAGGTTAAGCTTTGGATGAACACCAACCCCTCCAACCTTCAGAAGGAATGAAACAAAAGGGGGTTGTAACGTGTATGTCTTGCTAAAAGGAGCATTTACTAGGAAAGCAAACTGCACTTCACACTGAATCTTTTCTTCTTCTTTTTTGGAACGGCAAAGAAGATTTCACATTGAATCTATGGCCTCCACCTGTTGCCGAGCAAGGTACTTCTCCCTGCGCTCTTTCTACAATATATATATATATATATATATGCAAAAAGGTAAAGGATATATTTAGAGGGAAGAAAGCTGAGAAATTTTTTGAACATGAACATTAATCACTTCTATAAAGATTGACCTGACATGCTTACCCATTCATCTATAACAAGACCTTCACCGACGACTCGGGGACCTGTGTCTACTGGGGGTTTCTTGCGTGTCTCTAATTCAGCCTCAGCTTCAGCCAACTGACGCTTCAGTTTTTCCAATGCCTTAGTATAAAGAACCACAATGCAGTTAAATGGAAATTAGTCAACATGGATCCACATGAAAACACGCCCAAAATATGAACTAAAACTCTTTGGTTTGAACTTACAGGGCTAGGACGTTCCACATCCAAAAACACAACACGAAGAACTCGCTCTACTGCCACTTGATCCTTCTGCTCCTCAAACTGTATGAAAATGAGTAGAGAGTAAATACTGATTCAGCACAGGTATGCAAACTCACAAAAGTAGGAATTAAGAGCAACACCACTAAACCATTAAAGAGAGAGAGAGAGAGAGAGAGAGAGAGAGAGAGAGACAGAGACAGAGAGACAGAGTTCACATTCTCATTCAACGAAACTATTTTGATGGCAACTACTAAGCAGATTGTGCCTTCACATACATTTGGGCAATAACTTTCAATTGTCCAGAAGTGAAAACTAGAAAGGAAAATGGCTACACAGGTCCACAAAATTTGGAGGAATTAGTTCTATTTTTGCAGTGGAATACATGCAGTGGCCTACTTATGATTCTTGTTAGTGGGCCACCACTACTCACTACATTGTAACTAAAGGACAAACAACCAAATGATTCTGGAAGACATACACCAAAAAAAACCAATAATCCAATATCACTGAATCCTTGACGCTTAAGACTATAAAATTCACAAAACATTGTCCGAAGATAGTTGCCCAAACTCCAAACTAAAGGGAAGCAAAACATATTTCTCAACCAAAGAAGTGAAGAACAGGTATACAAAAAATCATCTGATAATAATCCCCACCTAGTTTTCCACTGTAAGAAAACCACTCTGCTAGACTCCTATAAGTCCCATCCTTTGAGATCACTCCGTACAATCATTTTAGATAATAAACTAGCATTGTTGTTTATTTAATACTATTAGTATGTTCATTGTCTTTCAACCAAACACCTGATAGGAACAGCCACAATCAGATATCATGAACTAGAACTATTATGATTTTGTAGATAAGTAGAATTTTTATCCATATCACTGGATTTTCATTCCTGTTCATCAGATATAGGTGCATTACATTTACGACTCACCAATTCAGGTATGTAATCCATCCCTTCTTTCACTTTCAAACTCATGATTTTGAACTTGACCTTGCTCTTCTGATCTAGTTCCTTGCTCTTCTGCTCTGGTTGTTTCTCATTGTTCTCTGGAGGCTCCACAAACTTGAACACTGCAATTAAATTCAAAACAAAACTATTAATTTGGATATGAAAAATGTCAACTTCTAAATACAATAGGAAATTTGAAAAAGTACAAGAAAGCTTCGCTTAATCATAAGAAGTTTGGTGAAATAAGACTAGTTTCCGCATTTCAGTTTTACCGTTGAATGACTTCTTAGTTTAACACTTATCTATTGTGGTCATGCTATTGATTAGAGTCCTGTATTTTACATGTAGTCTTATCTTTCAGCACAACATGCTTCTTTCCAGAAATTGCATCGGATGTATGTTTTGTATCGCATTGGACTTTAAGTAGTAATAGAAATTGAAAGCAAAACGCCCTACAAAAATATTACTTCAATACCAAGGTAATCCACGAATACTCACACAAATAACAATTCATAATCCCAAACTGAAAGACAAAAAAACAAGGGATGGTTACCGGTTGCAATAATGCTTTCTCTGGGAGCAAGGATACCTCCAGGTGGTCGCATGTAACAGCTCTTTGGTGCAGTAGTTTGAAACTACAACATGACAAAGAAATATAGTTTCATAGTCAAAGTAAGACAAAGCTAAGCTAGACTAATAATGACACTGTGACTTCCATAACACCTAACACATTAATAGTATATCACAGAACATGACTGCAATAAGGGATTCATGCATGATTAAGGCAGAACAAGCTCCATAATAATTATCTTAGTAATGATTACTCGAGCATGTCACATTTAAACAATCCCCACATCTCTGATAAAAGAATGTTTTTTTAAAAGTTGAACGAAATTTTTCAGTCACACTCAGGATCAAGGATTTAAAAAGCGACAGCGGACCGCATATCACTAAATGGTAGCGGTGAAACGGTGGCAGGAGTACGGATGATATGTAGCAGGAATCGGGCAGCGCCGTCATATTTAAAAATTATTTTTGGCACCAGAGCACTTGAAGGGGCTGTAGCGATCTCAACGTCCATTAGCGGCTGTGAAGCGGGCAAAAAATAGGTACAAAAGTGATATGCGTCGGGAATTGGCCAATACAGGGGTGAATTTTTGACATCACTTGTATTTTGGGGTTTATCGGTATAGAAGTACTGAAACATAACTGCTCTTAGCTTTTTAGACTTTTTAAGCGTTTTGTCCTTATTCAAACAAAATAATGAGTTTATTTTAGGCCCAAACTTTTGGGCTTTTAGATTATTGATTCGTTTCGACAAGAGGAATTGGAAAAGTAAAAAAATTTCATAAGCTTTTTGGGTTTTATCTTGGATATTTCTAAATTTTTTGGTACAAGTCACAATTTTTACTTTTCCTATTCGTCTCGACTGGGCAAACCAATGATCACAAAAGTTTGATACAAAACTAACAAATACGAAAAATTTTGAAGAAAGACAAAACTCAAAAATCCCAAAAAAAAAAACTCTCCAAAAAACTGAGGAGAACAACACCTAAATCTATGCTCAGGACTCAGGAGCTACTTGCAGTCACTAATCGTTGCCATTGGATACAAAATACTATCTAAACGAATTAAAAACGTCAAAGTAAGCATCAATACCTTGAAAGCCACGTGAGACCTGCTGGTGTTCTTAATCCTAATAGCACTTCTCACCTGCTTCCCTGGCTCATCTACAAATTACAACAAAACCAAATCCATCAGTCGTTAATCAAAAAAAAAAAAACTAATAAATCAAACTGTTAGGAGCTAAACGACGGCGTACAGGGGAAGTAGAGATTGTTGGACGGATCGAGGCGGAGTCGACGCCTGGTCGGAAGGATCGATCTCGCCACCGAAGAGACCTTGCTCGAAGGCCGAGGGTTCTGTGGGACGGCGCCGTTTTGGTGGGTGGAGCTGTGAGAATTATGAAGGTTCTGAGTAGAAGAAGTTGAGGAAGTCGACGCCGTTCTTGATTGCCAGAACGGGCAGAGCTTCCAAGGCTGGGCTTCCGAGGGCAGGGACTTGCGGCGGTCCGCGATCGCCATGGATCCGCCGGAATCCGACGCGTCAGGTCGCCGGCGGCGGGTTAGACCGTGAAGTCTGGTGCTAGTGTGAACGCCGGTGGACGGAATGATTTTAATCCTGTCTAGGTCAGGAGGTTTGGGAATTCAGGCCTGTTCAGTGTAGTGTTGGGACCTTTCTCTCTCTTATATATATACTCTCTCTCTCTCTCTCCTCTCTCTCTCTCTCTCTCTCTCTCTCTGTGCAATGTGCTTGTGTAATGATGGAGACGGCACAGACACGGAGGACGGACTTGAGAAGATGATTAGAGCCATTTGACTTTTGGTATTATATCCGCGCGCATCAGATTTTGTGGAAATTGCGAAAAGGACCCCCCAAGGTTTTACTACCTCGTTAAAGAAGCAAAAGGTAGTAGTATTACTATTCTACCAAATTCTCCACTTTTAAATTGGTGATAATCCTCATATCATAGCAGGAAAAAAAAAAAAAAAAGTTATGGTGCTAATGCTCGACCTCAGTGATGCTCTATGAGTATGTCCACTTTTGAGTAAGTTGCCCTATTGGTCTACGCAACCTTCGCAACTGCTCGAGTCTGGATTTAAATAAAGAAAAGGCGTTGTTTGGTGGAATTCAATAGTACTATTGTTGCATGTTGTTTCGAAACATGTGAGGAGAAAGGTTAGTGCTAAGTCGGACTTTATTCTAGACTTTATTGTTTTTGTTAAAAAGAATTAAGTCTTGTTTCGACTATCTTGTGGGTTAAAATGAAAGTACATGCTATTTTTTCGTCATTCGTATAACAAAACAAGTTGATCATGTATCAATAATTTATTGGTATAAGATTTTTTTTTTTTTTTAAACCTGGGTGACGGTGCCACATCCCCTTCACATGAACTCCACCCTTTGATGCGAGTAGGAGAGCGTCACAAGCGTGAAATAAAGAATCCTTCTTCTACCTGAGGCCATCTCCAGTAGTTGAAGTTAGTGTAAAGAATTATCTGAAATTGGCCAGTTAGTGACAAAGTTTTAGGTTTTGGGGTTCTAATAGTATAATTAGTGTGATGTTAAATTGGGTTTGAGATTATCTGTTGAGTTAACTATGAAGGGCTGTGGAATCGTTTTTTCTGTATCAAAAAAAATAGGGAGTCTGAGAAAAGAAATGAGAAGAAAAATAAAAGTGAGAGAGAAAAGAGATGAAAGTGGTGTAGAAAGGGCTATATACATGGTATGTATATGCGTATATATTTGTACTTTTAACTACACTTTAACAACTTTGAAACTCCCTCTCTCTCATTCACTAACTTAATATAGACGCATTTAGTTTTGGGCATAAGCTCACTAGACTGCCGTCTAGGGCCTCCCCTTTTGGGCCCAATTGGAGGGCCCCGATATAGTAGAAAAATTATAAAAATTATATATGTTTCTTATTGTTCAAGTAGGTTGACATAGTTCGGTGGTAAGGTTTACGTGTTTTACACACGGCTTCTTGAGTTCAAGCCCCAGTGGCCAAAGCTTTAAACTCACTCACCTTTTTTTCACCTTGTTTAAGGTGTACAAAAAAAGGTTTAAATTATTCTCGCTGAGTTTCAAACCAACTACCTGAGGAACTCGCTCACCTTTTTTCACCTTTTTTAAGGTGTACAAAAAAAGGTTCAAGCTATTCTCACTAGGTTTCAAACCAGTCACCTTTTTTCATGTACAAAAAAAGGTTCGAGCTATTCTCGCTAGGTTTCAAACCAGCTACCTGAGGTACTAACGACATGTAACAAGTAGTTACCAACTGCACTACAAGCCTTTGGTTCTACTTAATTCAAGGTAATATATCCCACCAAGGGCCTCGAAAATCTTAGGGCCGGACCTGCACTCATTTGGGTTTATTTATTTATTTTTTTTTTATACTTTTGTGTCATACAACACCACAATTGGAGATGGCCTAAGCTAACTTAGATTGAGATGGACTAAGGGTGCAAATTGTGATTCACTCAAAGGGAAGTGCTTTAATGACAACAAGTTCAAACCTAAGATTTAAACTTGTTATTGTGGAAAATTCCAAGGTTTTTATTATAGTTTTATCTCTCACTCTTTTTTCAACCTCGCAGAGCAAAGGAGTGTTCGGAACTTCATCCACTCCAACGGTTCGAAGTACGAGCCCTTAATGCGATTGACTTTGCAGATTACGAAACTATGGGCCCACAATTAGACCATATTCCCGTAATTAATGTCATCCGTCAATCTTTGCACCATCTCGCTCTCGTGAATGAACGATTTCACGCTCATACTCGCATCCCCTCTTGTGTGACGCACGAGTACGTGAATTATGTGACTTAAAATTAGACACGATGGATTATGGCATTAAAAGAGCCGGTAACGATCAAGAGTCAAGGTGCGTCAGGCCAAGGCCCCAACAAATTTATACATTTAGGGGCCCCTCTTATTTTTTTTAGTGCTCTCAAGATAGTCCTAACAAAAAATTTGTAAAAAAAAATTATTTTCTTATGTTGCGTTCGGAAAAAAATTCGTAAGAGCACTTGATTTTTAATTTTCTCTTTAGGCTCTAGAAAAATGAGAAATCTACGGCCACTGACTGGGTGGCTACTGATTCTGCACCGACCACCTTGCGGTCCATTTCAGGTTCTGCACGAAAAATCCAAGCCTTTCAATAATTGTTTTTTAAAAATCAAATGGACCCGTCAAAAATCAACTTAATCCGAATGAAAAATAATAAAAAATTGAATCGAATATCTACACAATATCTGACCGGCACAATACAGCGCATGTCAAGTTGATGGTGGTTGATACGACTGGGTGGCAAGTGGATGCGATGCGATGGCAATTGATAGGGAGATTAACGGAACGGAAAGGATTAGGTGATGGATATGCGTACGCGGCATTTACAGTTGTCGGCTGGATTTGTTGGGGTAGTTGGATTAGGTACCGGCATTAAAAATGAGTAGACCTGATATAAATTCTAAAAAATGTTCGTTGGGAACCTGACAAATTTTTAAATGTAGCTAGCTCCAAATATTCTGATCAAGTCAACTCGGAGAGGTTGGCCGACTGGTATCGGCTTAGAATTTTGATATTTGTTCTATCTTAATGTCCGAAAAGGTTGGCCGAGTGGTTTTAGCCTATGATTTTGGGGTCACATTATCTACACGTGTAAGTGTATAAAATGGCTGTGGGAGGAAATGTAGCCCTATAGAGATTGGTCCAATGTGCACGCAAGTTAACCAGGAATACTATGCATTATCCCAAAAAAAAAATTAATCAAGTCGAATAGTTAATCCCTTGAAGATTAGTTTGAAAAGTACTTAAACGAATTCCACAAAATATTGAAGGTTGAGTTGTTTAGGTTGCAAATTTATCTCAAATGAGATTTTGGAAAGGGAAATACAAACTCAAACTTCTATTCCGTTTAAAAAAAAAAAAAAAACGAACTCAAACTTCAGTAGCTTGGTTGGTTTGGTTTATTATTCATAATAAATGTGTTTTGTTTGCATCGGGTGGAGGCGCGCCTTTGTAAAAACTACACATTAGACCACAATTTAGAAATTACTCTTCTTGTCCTTTCGGAGGCATCCGATAAAATTGGAACGATACATAAATTGTTCTTCTTAGTTTGTAAAAATATGAAATTGCCCCACTAAGATGAAAAAGGGTCTTGCTTTAGGGGATTGTTTTGCACTCCTATTTTTAGACCTTATTAACGGTGATATTCGCGCTCCATTTTTTGATGCAAGTGCTTCACTTTCAACGTAAAATTACTAGTAACTTTATGAACAAAATTGAGCACCTGAATCAAAAAAGGGAGCGCGAATCTCAATCTGGTAAATACTACTTCGTACTACATTATCTTTTGATGTGTGAACATACAAATTAATGGAAAGATATACAATGTGGTAAATTCACGAGATAAACAAAAAGGAGTGCAGATATATATATTAAGATTTAACAAATTGGATTATCAGTATGGGCTCAGAACGACACCCACATAGGGGGAGCAGCTGGGCTGTTTGACCCAATCATATGGTAACTATGGATTGGTCTGGGTTGGGCTTGGTTGGGCTTCACTTATTGATTGGGCTAGATTGGGCTTCACTTTTATCAGAAATGTAATAGCCGAAGAGGAACCAAAATCAGTTGAACAATCAACGGCCACACCGTCAGAACCACCGTGCACGGCCGAAACGCCGCCCAGAAACGCCGCCCACGCGTTTCTCCATTTCGACCTCCCCTTGCTAGATTTCGCCGCCGAGAATCTGACACATATGCCACCCGCCACGCGTCGGCCAGGGATTATTACACACAGTGGCTGGTTTTGTAAACGACTCTGACAAGGATGATTCGCGCCCCCTCCTGTGAAGAAAAATGCCGGGATTAAGCTTCGTACGCCACCTGCGCACCGTAGAGCCCGTCGCCCCTGATTTTCACCCATGGCCATGTCAAGGTACCTTCTTTTTAAACTCCAGCAACTTTGGAGTCTCCATTTCTAGGGATTTGGCTTGTCGAATTTAGCACTTCTCCGATAGTGTGGTTTAGTTATTTCATCGAATCTCTTTGTGTTTGTGTTGTGTTACGTGATTTTCTTTTTCGTTTTTAGTCGCGGGCAATTTCTGTGGAAATGAAAATGGATTGGGATACTTGTTTAATATCAAGGTTTGAGAACTGAGAAGTTTTAAATTTTTTTTTTTTTTGATAACCAGATGTCTGTGCTAGCTTGCGCGCATCTCGACTAAGAAAAGTTTTCAACTTGAGGTGGAATTTGGAAACTTTATGGGTTTTTTGGTGGTATTGTATTTTGTTTTACTCTTACACGTTTAGAGTCAATTTCTTTGAAAAAAAGATGGCTTGGGATGGTTGTTTAATGGCAAGGTTTGAGAAGTTTTTAACTTTTTTTTTGATAACCGGATGCTCGGGTCAGTTTGCGCGCACCTTGACTAAGATAAGTGTTTAACTTGAGGTGGAATTTGGAAACTTTACTTTCTTTTTCTTTTTTTGTATTTTGTTTTACTCTTACATGTTTAAAGTCAATTTCTTTGGAAAACATATGGCTTGGGATGTTTGGTTAATGGCAAGGATTGAGAAATTTTTAACTTAAGGTGGAATTTGGAAAGAAGTCTGTGATCAAAGTTGATACTTGTTCTTGATGGTCGTCAGGTTATCGTGTTGGAAACTTAATGACACCTTTTGTTTTGTTTTATTTTGTTTTTCTTCTATTACGTGTATTAAGTTAAGAAACTTGAGAGATGTTGAAATAGGATTTGGATAAAGCAATTTGGAAATAAAGATATAAAACATGATAGAGTACATGTTACTTCCTAAATGAGGTGAAGAAGGTTGGTTTTTTGTCCGACCAACTTAAAACTGCAAGTTAAGCTCGACTTTACCTGAAGAATAGTTAGAATAATTGTAATGTTCAGTTGTCAAAAAATTTAGAATGGACGAAATGGTAGAGCATAATAAGAGAACAAGTGATTTTACAACTAATGGAATCTATTTCCATGTAACGAAATGCTTGCTTTCACACACATGCATGAATTATGGATATGTTTATTCTGTATGAGAAAAGTAGCTGAGAAGGTCTTTTTTTTTCTGGTCGGTAGCTGACTCACGACCTTTGTTTGTTTAAATGGGTAATGAATCTTAGAAATATTTGTATTCATTTCCTTGAGGTTGCTCGGTTTAATTTCATGCAAATTGTTTTTAATGTTCATGAGCTGTGTCATATCATATGTAATTGATGGGTTAAGTCCCAGTTCCAGTTCTCTGTAGTGATGGGTTAAGTCCTCCTTTTACAAGGACGAATAGAATGAAATACTATACACTAAAACTGGTCAATTTCCGTAAACTATAAGCCCAAACATTAAAAGGAAGTTTTTCAATTAGTTGAATGATCCAACTATCTTATTCGCATTGTGCCTATTTCCAGCAGTACAACAGCAACAGTAATGTTTTCTTACGATGTTTATTGGCAGACACTTTACACTTTACTCTATCTGAGCCAGAGCCTCAGCTCAACCTGGCTATCAGTGGCTGTAGAAATCCACATTCCAAAAATACCATTCCCATCTTTAAATTAAAGTCTTAAAAAACAGTATCGTTGAGGATTTCTCTCAGTAATGCCTCAGGAAAACAGCATTGAGGGTTTTAGAAATCGTGTCTGGAATCTTTTTGCTAACCACAATGCTGGCCCAGGGTAACATGACTAAGGTACTTCTTAAAGAAATGATGATATAGATGCTGAAATTTTAATCATCACCGTGAAGTTACATCTTCCTTGCCATTCTTGTTCAAAGGTTTTGGTTTTATCAAACTCTCTAACGTACATGATATGATTGATGATATATCTGACTGCAGATCTTTGGCAGCTTCATATGCCAGGAGACTTACCCATACACTTCTCATAGGCCAGAAGCCCAGCTGTTCGGAAATAAACAATGCTGGGGCTAAATTTACAGTCAGGCTCCCTTACTTCCTGTGCAGATTGTATTCACAATATAGACTTTCTAATACAGGACTCACTTCATACTTGTTATTCAAAAATAAGGAGAACTTGTGGAATAGTACTAGTTTTAAGAACTTTTTGGTCCTTTCAGCAAGTAAAACAATTTCAGACCATGCTCAAATCGCCTGGAAAAGGCTTGCTCAGATATGTGCTTACAATGGGCCTGTTTTACCACCAATAAGTCGGATTGCTTGTGCAGTAAGCCTTGCCTTAACCCGATCACAAGTGATAGCTCCTGGTGTTTTTGCCTTAGTCATTGGAGAGCTAGCTTGGACACAAAGAACATGGGCAGAGGCAGAATGCTTCCCAACAGGCAATTCTTTGTACACGCATGCACAAGATGGGCATGTTTACCTGACTTCAGTTGTGTACTCACTTGTAGAGTGTTTGATATTGTTTCTCAGAGCTATATATTTAGCAATTTTGTTCTCACCCTGCATGGTTATGGCTCCTTTTGCGGATCAACTTGGCATTGAGTTCAGAAAGAAATGGCTTCGCATTGTCCATCTTACATTGGAAAAGGCAGGCCCAGCATTTATTAAATGGGGTCAGTGGGCCGCAACTAGGCCAGATCTCTTCCCCAGGGACTTATGTTCTGAGCTGGCAAAACTTCACACCAAAGCACCTGCGCATAGCTATGCCCACACCAAAAGAACTATTGAAAAGGCATTTGGCAGGAAGTTGCATGAAATTTTTGAAAACTTTGAAGAGGAACCTGTAGCGTCCGGAAGTGTTGCTCAAGTTCACCGAGCTAATTTAAGATTTCAATATCCTGGCCAACGCATTAAGCCCATGCTGGTTGCTGTGAAGGTTAGACATCCAGGTGTTGGTGAAGCAATTAGAAGGGATTTCGCATTAATTAATTTGGCCGCAAAAGTGTCAACGTTCATGCCCACATTGAAATGGTTGAGACTGGATGAAAGCATACGACAGTTTGCTGTATTCATGATGTCTCAAGTTGATCTTGCAAGGGAAGCAGCTAATTTGAGTCGTTTCATTTACAATTTCCGCAGATGGAAGGATGTCTCATTCCCAAAACCTTTGTATCCCTTGGTTCATCCAGCTGTTTTAGTGGAGACATATGAGCAAGGTGAAAATGTTCTATACTATGTTGATGAGCTCAAAGGACAAGAGCACATCAAATGTGCCCTTGCTCATATAGGGACTCATTCACTTCTAAAGATGCTTCTGGTATAATTTCCTATGTTTCTGTTGATGTTCTCTTCCTTTCTTCTTGTTATGTTACATGTTAAAAATTTACGATATCTTCATTTGTCCGATAACGGATTAACTAACATGTATTTCCTTTTGAGTGTGTGTCTGCGCGCACACTCTAAGTAGAAGTGTCATATATAGATGTTTGTGAAAGGGGCATTGCGCAACCTTTGCGCTGTTATGTGTACATCTACTTGAATCAAGCATCTTTGTACTCTTGACTTTCTTTGAAAAGGTCAAATATGACTTAGACTTGATAGTGGAGAAGACCTTAAGTGTTCAGATCTAGACTGAGGTGATGATTTAGAACTAAATTCTCAGATTTCATGATGTATGCCTCCTGGAATGTTGGTTGTAATTAGCATAGAATTTGAGTTACCATTCCTTGTAGGAGTTTGTGGAACTCCTCAATTAAAATTGGTTCTTTGATTATAATTTTCATGGTGATATTCACCAGATTTGCATTCTTTTGGGGGTCGATTAAGTGTAGGATTTGCAACGCCAGAGAATTTAGATGGAGTTTCTAGATACTTGCTCCCTAGTCACGCTTAAGTGGTTCAATCTTTGATTAAGGACTTATAGGAAGACTCCTTATGTCAAAAATATCCCAAGCATAGCGGTAGATCACGATAAAGAGATCCCAAACCTAATGACTGAATTGAGAAATGCATGTTTAACACATCATTTATGATTTTCTTAATCAGTACCTTCAGCTTTCCTTCTGATGGAAAATTGCCTTCTCCTGTTGATATCAACTTTACAATTGACTTCTAATTTCTGGTGATGCCATTGTGAGAGGGTTAAAATGGTTTAATTCTAACCAAAATCCTGTGAATACATTTTTGGTTTAAGACCATGTGACGCTTTTCTGTGATAAAATGACGACTGAAATTTCCACGCTAAGAAAAGAAACGCAAGTATCACCACAAGGTTTTATGAGAAGAATCCTTGAATTTTCAAATTGCTAGAAAAGTTTCAAAATTTATACTTTTTCCCTGCCTTATTCAAGTAATTGACTTCTTGCGTACAAACGAGAAAGAATTATGACATTTACGGGGGGAAGTTGATTGGTCTAACTAACCCTGCTTAGTTGACACAACACTTTCATAATCTTACCGTTTCTTCTGCAGAGCTTAGTTCCTATCCTCCTTTTTTCCTCTGGTCAACTCCTTTTTTCCTCCGGTCAATTACAATTTTCGATTCTAGAATCATTATTAGTTTATCCCAGTAAATAACTCAATTATTGGACTGAATGCTTTGATTTCTTTTCCAGGTGGACAATTTTATTCATGCAGACATGCATCCTGGAAATATTCTTGTTAGAACATCTCGAAATAGGGCTCCAAGTAAACAGCTATTTAAACCAAGGCCTCATGTTATTTTCCTAGATGTAGGCATGACTGCTGAACTTTCTAGGAAGGATCGAGTCACTTTGGTGGAGTTCTTTAAGGCTGTAGCGCTTCGAGATGGTCGCACTGCTGCAGAGTGCACGCTTAAATTGTCTAAACAACAGAACTGTCCAAACCCAGAGGCTTTCATCAAGGTAACTTTCAATTTTTCTATGGTTTCTTTGTGCAATCGTAAGCTTATTGTGTGTAATTGTTCTCGTGATACATAACTAGTTCTTATCCAAATGTTCTCATAGCGAATTAAAACTACTGGGCATGTGCATAATGAATACTTCTATCTGCGGCACAGTAGCAGTTACTTGTGTTGTAGGTTTTCCAGAAGTTATATTGTCTGATGAACTGAAAGTGTGGTTCAGAGTTAAGCCAAAAGAAAACTTATGATTTGCTTCAAATGAGCGATTAGCCACTGATTAATCTACTTTACATTATGTACCAATGACCATAACTATATGGCTGCTAATATAAGAAGTGGTGCTAGTCACAAAGACCGTTTAGATTCAATAATTTCTGCTAAATCCATTCGATGTAGTTGAGATTTAAATTGTGGGGGAGTGAGGACAAAAGGCATTACTTATCAAGCTTTATATTGCCTTGGTGAGCTCCACTTCTGATTGTGGAGAATGAGTTTGTAACTGGTATATGCCTTCCGCTCCGAAATAAGTTTTCATATAGCTCTTTAATTGTGTTTTTGTGCTTAAGGCTGTACTCTTCAGCTTTTGGGGTTTATGTATGCGTGACTGTTTTCCTCCTCCTTTCTTTCACAATGGACACTGAGAACAATTTTTGTAGCTTTACCTTATGTGTTATTGTGCTTTTTCACACCTATTCTCTGAGATGCCACACTATCCTGTTATTGTTTTTTGTGCAACTATCCCTTTCAGATACCATGCTAACATGTAAGTGTGGCACTGCAACAGCTTTAGCTTTATTGTCCTTCCAGTTTGTTGTTACCTGGTTAATAAAAAATTAGCGGTCCGAGTTGGATTCATGCCAGGTGATAATTTGGTCATTTTGTTAAAAGAGACTGCTGGTTTGACAGGAGGTAGACCAAACTTTTAGCTACTGGGATACCGAAGAAGGGGGTTCTTTTCAGCCTGCTGAGTGCATACAACAAATGCTTGAGCAAGTTCGGCGACACAGAGTAAACATTGATGGTGATGTCTGCACTGTGATGGTAACCATGTTGGTCCTAGAGGTATTGTTTGGCTTTTGAAATGTTCCGGTATTGTTAGAAAAGAATCGCTTAGTATATTATGGTAAAGAGCATACCTGCTAAATTTTGCTTCAAAAAATTTCCTGCCTGGAAATTCTTATAGCATTCTAGTCCACCTGGAAAATTATTATTACCATATATTGTTTGTGATTGCTACCTTCCACTGTCTGTCACATAAGTGCAACTTATTCTCTGCTTACCATTTTTTTTTGGTCCTACTTGATTCATGTAGTCTCATCAAATTTATAGTTGAGATAGCTTGGTTTCAGTTTCTTCCACCGACCATCTGTTATGCTGTAATAAGTAGGAATGTTATTTTTTTTTCTTCCCTTTGAGTTATGTATGTTACCAACTTTTGTCATTCTCCCAGACAGCATTTTAGATCCTTTTTCCTCATTTCTATTTTTGTTTCTCTCTCCCACGGTGCATAGGTCTGTGAAGTTCATTTTTTGTTTTTCTCTTTTTTCTTTAGCTAAGAAGGTTTATTGGGTATTAAGAGCATAATTACCCCCCAAAAAGGGTCTCTTAAGTGTCAGCTCCTTCATAGGCTAAATGTTTATATGGGCTCTTCTTTTATTTGAAGACCTGCAGAGCAAGCTGACACGCAGCTCTGAGTTTGGTCCCATTCTTCAATTTATGTCCTTGAGAGCCATAGCTGACAATATATAGGATCTCATGTCCACACCCTTCAGAAGAACCAGTACAGTTGACTAGCTAACTATAAGAGTTAATGAAGAAACCAATGGAAAAGCATGCTGATGGGTATCCATCCTAGAAAATTAGCTACTAAATCGTAAGCTGTCATTTGAAAGCTGCACTTTCATCCAAGAGTGATCTTGATAAAGGAGTATTTCTAGGAAGAGCTGATGAAAGATCTTTCTTATAAATTAGATATATGTTTTACATGCCATGATCTAGATCTAATTGCATCTTTTCTGAGCTTCACCATTTACACACTTGGATTTTTTATCTTCAACTTGATTGGAAAAGATGTGTATTGATTACGGTTGTTCCCATGGATTGAGTGTTTGCTTTAGCTTAAACGCCGCATGGTGTCTTTTTTGTCTCAAAAGCTGGAAAAACTGATTTTTGAGAAGATCCATTTTTGGTACTTTTTGGCATTCAACTGCAACAGACATCACTGATTATGTTATCTAATTTTTGTCTTTTGTCTTGTTCTGGTTGTAGGGATGGCAAAGAAAGCTCGATCCAGAGTACGATGTGATGCACACACTTCAAACATTGCTATTCAAAGCTGACTGGGCAGAGTCTCTCTTCTACACAATCGAAGGACTCATGGCGCCCTAAAAGGTGCATCCCTGTTTCATTTTTGCTCATACAATTTTCATGTACTATTTAGAACAATGAGAAGCAAATTGCCATTCTGGAAATAAGGATATGTGCACAAAAGTCCTGAGAGAAAAGTTTTGTGTTGGGGGTCTGTTTTGTTTCACAACTTTTGTGCTTTAATGATTAGTGGGGATACCCTCCTTGTTTGCTACATTTTCTTGCTTTTTATTTCTATCTACATCTCTACCTTATCGCTATAGTTCTATTCCTTTGGCTGGTAAGTGAGGGTCTTTTTATTTGCGTTTTTCTGATTTATACTCCTTGACAAGAGGAGAGTATTTAGCAACTTCTTTAATAACAAACCTTGTACTTGCTCTAGATACTCTCTGAGAAAAACCTCAAGTTATGGATGTATAGCAATGACAACACCATCTGGGCAAATTTGGTGTACATTGGTCATTTAGTTCAAGATTTTTAGTTGCTTTCTGTCTGGGTGATCTTGATTTATTGTGGTATTCTTACGGAGTAGTAGTAAAAGGCATCGGAAGACCGGAAGAGGTAATCAACTGTATCCAAATTTCTTCCCCTCTTTCCCCCCTCCTTTTTCTGTTCCCTGACAAAACCCTCCAAAAATTCAAATTCAAACCTGCCGTAGAAAAGAATGTAGATGAAACTTGAGATTTTCAAGGGACCAATCAGTTTTTAATATGCTAATTAGTTGACGGCCCACAATAAGAAAGCAAAAACCATGATTTAGTTCTTAAAACAGCTGAAATACCCGAACAAATATTTGGAACTGCCTCGTTCTATGAATCGAATACATGGGAAACGTAATTGTGCATACCCGAAAAGAGACCTGTAGGATCAATTTGGCTATCCATTTTGAAACTGTAAGAAGAGAACTAAAAACATGATTGAGTGCAGCGCAGATGAAACCGCATTCCAAGCTGCCGGGAACAACAAATTGCTGCAATGGATATCATCAACGCTGCACTCAATGATGCTTTTACCATCTCTGCATAGTCTCTTCCTTCCTGAGATTGCGTGGAGTCACGTGCTTTGCTTTTCTGTACATCCCGTTGCTGTATCTTTATAAATATGAGAGATGCGTTCATATAGATTATCTTAATAAGCTTGTCTAGTACATGTATTGAGAATGACCCAATAAAAGTACATAGAATTGTTGGCAGTTCCTTGTACTACCTTTGCAAGTGTTATTTTCCCTTATTCTTTGCTCATTGTACTTTAGTTTTGTACTACCAATCCACCTGTACCTTGATTTTGTTTACTTATAATTTAAGGCTAGGTAGCTGCTTTTGTTTTTTGGGTAATTTACTCCAAGCTCCCTGAGGTTTCTGACAAATACATTCTGCCTCCAGCCCTTTATAATTTATTACACCGGTCTCCCTTCAATTGGAATAACTTAGCTCAGTTAGATCTACTCCATTAGTCTTCCGTTTGACTTTTGGATTCCAAATTATGACCTTAAAAAAGCATCCAAGTTACTCTCCAACCAATGTATCCATTCAGAGGAGGCCGGTGTAATAAGTTGAAAGGTTGGGGGCGTAGTGTATTTGCTTGAAACCTCAAGGGAGATTGGTGTACATTACCTTGTTTTTTTTTAAATGTTTGGGTTTTGACTTTTGATCCCTTCCCCTTTGCCAAGTACATGATCCAAATAAAATTGCATGAACCCAACAGGGTAAAATGAAGAATAAATTTCATTTTCCTACTGGTTTTGCCATATTATTTGCTTGTTTCTTCAAGTTATGTTGTTTTGGCATGAATTCCAATCTTTACCAGTTCTTCTGAGAAACGCAAAACTCTATAGTGTTCGTTTGCCAATTTAGTTTTGTTTTTCAATCATTATACTATTTCTTTCTCCAATCATTACCCTAAATGCTATAAGGTGCCCCTGGGGCACAAGTTTGGGGCATAGGTTTAGGGTTCTTTAATTGCTTTAATTACATTTTTTATACTTATTCCAAGACTTTCTAATAAATGACATTGAAAATGTAAACTACTCCATTAAAAGAGGTCAACAATATTTTGATTGACAAAAATGACCAGGACTCTTCATATTCATCTTTCTTTTAATTGATAAAAACAAAAAGGAGGGAAAATGGAAAAAAAATTTGCCGCCATGCTAATTGGAGCATTTGTGCCCCTGGGATGGTATATTAACCAAAGTTGGTAATTCTTTGATTAATAAGTTAAGTACAATAACTTTTTTGTCTTTGTTAATTTTTTTTATGTTTGTTTTGTGTCAAAGTTTTGTGACTTATTGATTCATCTCGTCGAGAGAAATTAAAAAAGTAAAAAAAATGATCGAAACTCATATAGTAATTTTTTGAATAAAGAAAAAAATAAGTAAAAAACATATTATTTTTTGACTTTATTCAAAAAATTATGAGTTTCAGTCATAATTTTTTTACTTTTTCAATTCCTCTCGACGAGACGAATCAATAAGTTACAAATGTTTGATGCAAATTAACAAATAAGAAAAACTTTGAATAAAAAAAAAAAAAAGTCATTTTGATTTATTAAGCCAAAGCCACCCTTAATTTCTTTTCGAATTCAAAATTTAAATTAAGTTTAATTGTCGAGTGACTTGACAACATAAAACTGTGATAACATTTTCTACTACAAAGTAACATAAAACGTACACCACCTTTTTCTTATTACAGTTTTAAGAAAAAAGAAAGCGGTCCGGCATAACATAACTACAAGGGTAATTTTGGAAATTATTAAAACATTTCCAATGATGCATTAAATGTCACCACTTCACCCTGAAAACCAATTACGGCTAATGAGAAAATAATTAATATGGAGTGGAAGCACACCATTTATTGCTACTAAATTAATGCCCTAAACTTATACCCCAGGGGCACTTGTTAGCGGGACCGTTTTTTTAATTATTACTTTCTCATCTCTCTCTATCTCTTTCCAATCATTACCTACTCTCCAATCATTACCCTATTTTTCTCTCCACTCACTACCAAAATTAAACTGAACTGGCAACCAAACAAATCCAGGGCTGAGATTCCGCGAATGGAAAGAGGTTGACACCACCTCATCGTTTAATCGTCTGTTGCACCAAGTACCAACTTCCTGAGAAGGGAGCCATTATTTTGTGTGGCTACTTATAGAGAATTCATATCATATCTATCACTCGGCGTCTCCACAGCGCTTTGAATGGAAAACTGGGACTAGTTTTTCGCAGAAATGCCTGAAGATTGACGAGGTGAATGAAAGATACGTACACTGGTATAATTGCAGCCTTTGAAGCTTTCTCGTTCAACAAATGGTTATAGCTTTGTTTCAGTACAAGTAAAATACAGAAGCTGCAAGAATAGTTTACTCTCGCCGAGGGACTTTAAGACCACCATGGGTCTTCGCCTGTTCGGAAATCTGTTTCCACCCACGGAACAAAGATGACTCTCCCATCGTCGATATCCGCATGGGCTAGCGCCAATGACTGTTCCATGACGAGAATACTAGTTAGTCATCAGAGAGAGAGAGAGAGAGAGAGAGAGAGAGAGAGAGAGAGAGAGAGAGAGAGAGAGAGAGAGAGATCTGGGTCTTGAGCTTACAAGAGGCGCAGGGCCGCGGACAACCCGGCCTTGGTTATTGTACTGAGAGCCATGGCATGGGCAGATGAACTTTTTCTCGGCAGTATTCCAAGGCACAACACACCCTAGATGTGTGCACACTGCATTTATCCCATAGGTTGCTAGAGTTCTGTCATTCTCCACCACAAGGTAGGTTGGATCTCCCTACATTTCGAACACCGAAATCAGGTCATTTTCATATCTGCTACATATAAATAGATATATACGAGCATGCAAACATACGCCTGATGAAATCCATGAGGAACAACTTCTTGAAATGAAAGAGGGTAAATTTGAGCAAGTTTCTATTCAGGAAAAATCAGAAATCCTATAAGATGGTACAACCGTCCAAGTGGCGCCCGGCTTGTTTGCAGTTTTGAAAAATCAGTTTTACGAACTGTTTTCGGAAACAGAAAGAATAGCAACCGTGAAACTTTTTTTTGCTATGGAACACAGATCTTCACCTTCAACCCCTGAGTAAGAGTTCTGTCACCAGGTCCATGAGTTTTCACCCAGTCTGCTGCAATTACATCATTTCCGAGTGCATCTTTGGCCACTGTACCACCTCCAGCACCTCCAGACCTTCATAGGTTCCAAATACAAACGGGAAGAAAACTAAGAAAATGAACTTTTTCCTTTTGAAAAACAATACATGTAAAGCGGAAAACGAGCTGAGCCGAATAATAGATCGTTCAAGTCTGATTTTGGAACTTAACGAGCTTATAAATAAGTCTTACCCAGGTGGGGCGAAGAAGGTAGCATAAGGAACCAACATGATGCCGCTGGGGAGCGAAATGGCGCCCAAAAGAAGCAAATTCATGAGCTTCCTCTTCTCCATGTCCGGCACTCTGTCCGCCGGAATACTGGTGGCCTGGCACGTGATCTTCATGCTCTTTTTGTTCCCAGGCAAATGGGTCCTTGAGGGCTTTACCATCAGACCATTGGATGCAGAGAAAACCCCGTTCTTGACAGAACAAAGCTGGAAAAGGAAAAATGCAAAGAAACAATTTAGGCCGTGTTTGGCTCATATGCAATGGTAATCACCTTGGAATATTCATACAGATGACTGATTTGCTAAAACATGACAAAGTGTATCATCATTTGTCATTTTTAATTTGTTTGATACCTTAGCGTATCCGAGCTAAATTATGCGCCTTGACTATCTTTGGGAGATGAATCCCACCGTTTACTAGTGACGGTTCATTTAAACTTGAAACAAAGCCCGTATGAGTTAGCCCACAATAATTCATAGCAATGCTAGGAGGTTTCGAACCATTCCATCAGAACGCCAAGAAATGACTACCGTTACTTCCCAAAACTATTTCAGCGAACTATCCTAAGAATAACCAAGCTATATACAATACTAAGAGAAAAACTCTCAATCAGTGTCTAGAACGACTGCTCGAGAACAAGAATCTTGGCAAAAAAAAACACAGCCGCGTTGTTGAATACAGAGAAACTGCTGGGATGTTTCGATTCAATGACGACGAAGGGATATAAAACCCCGCACAGATAAAAGAGAAAGACACAGAACACGTTGTTCGCAACCCAAAGGGCTAGCTCAAGTGGTAAGGAAGGCGGAGGTAATACAAACACGAAGTCTTTAGTTCAACTCCCACAAGAGCCAAATCTCGTGGGCTACCTCCCTGCAAGCGGCAAGCAAAAGCTCGCACAAAAATAGCCGCGTAAAGGATTCTGCCTTATGGTGCGGGCACAAGACCAGAGGTTGCGATTGATGAGATTGGTTCCGGATTACCCAAAAGAAAATTTTAATTTGGTAGAACTGCCTAGAACTTCTTCAAGTTTCCTTCTTACAGGCAAACCAAGAAATCTGGTTTAAACCCCACACACATATGAATCCCAGTGGTTCATGATTCATGAACCACCCCAAATCCTAATACAAGTAAATACCCAATAACCATATGAGACCCAACGATCTCCAAGATATTCAGAAGATCAAAGATTATATGACGTACTTACACATATGGGAAAGTGATAATGTCAAAACTGTTTTTGTTCGTATCGAAATTGTAGTGCAAAAGAGTCTTGTACAGTTTTGGCATTAGCAATTAGCAACACCCTGTACGCATATTTTTTTGAAGATGATTTGGAGTAATTGGGAGCATGAGAGTGAAGTTACCTGAGAAGGGGTAGCGGGGGAGAGAGTAGAGGCAGCCATGAGAGGGGAATTGGGAAAGAACCAGAAGTGGCTGTGGCAGACTAAGTAAGGGGAGAGGAAGGACCGAGACTGTAAAACCAGTGTTGCCGATATTGGATAAGGCAGGAATGAGTGTGATGGAAAATGAATGACACAACAGAGCCACATGTTAGATATCTTTCAGTGGTTGGTTAGATTCTGAGCTGTTGGGCCTCAACCCTTTTGTGCTTATTGGGCTATATTGGCTTGACATAATGTTTCGGAGCATGTTGGTCTCAAACATGTTGCATAACTTGTAATTTTCTTTATAATAACCAAATATTCGGACAAACTTGCGCGCATCTCGACTAATTTTAAAGTCCTAAAGTTAACGACTTGGCAAACCCCCTCTGGTTCCGGAGAGTAATTCATTCATGCAAAGCAACGTACATACCATCAAAATTTTCTAAAACCGATGGTGAGTTACTATTACATAATACTAGTTTGTCAATTGTCATTGATAAGGGTATCAACAAAATCTCAAAATTTATAGTATTTTTTATTCGTTGCATAAAATTTTAAAAGAACATAAAAAATAAAAAAATCATATACCTCCCTTACGCAAAATTTTCTTTCTTAATTGGCCCCGAGTTCAAATTCTTGGTTCCAAATCTTCCCCTCTAGCTCCCTGTCCATCTCTGTTCAAGGATCATTGGTACAATTTTCCCTGCTTATATTTTACTTCAATTTTTCTGCATTTTTTTTTTCCTGTTTTGTTTTCTTATTATGGGCACAACCTTTCTTGTTGTACTTGCAAGGAGTATTTACTAACGAAACAAAAACAGGGGATTGCACGCCGTACTGCAGTTGTACCCGATCAAATCTCAGCCTCACTAGCTATCTCCAACTGTAATAACTACCAACTTAGTCAAAATACTAAAACCCAAGGGCCGTTATTTTTTAAAACCTCTCTCTCTCTCTCTCTCTCTCTCTCTCTCTCAAAATGGAGTTCACCATGAATCTTGAAAACCTATCTCAAGAACGCGAACTGGAGCACACCGAGAGGCTTTTCGAGATTGAAACAGAGTACATGGCCGCTCAGGGTTTCTTCCAAAATGCCGAAGCCCACCATCTCAGACAAATGGCCATCTTCAATATCAAACAAGTCGGGAAATAATTTGATTAGTATAATTTGAATTTCTTCTTCATACATAGCAAATTAAGTCTTTTCTTGTTTTCTGAACTCTTCTTTTCCTTTCGTATTTTTGGAAACCTTTTACAGTTAGTAGAAACTCCTGGCCTTGATTACGACCCGTTCGTGCCATTTCTCGCTCTTACTTACTTCGATCGCTGCGCTTCATGGCACCCGATTCCGGTAAATCAAGAACTAGCAGCTGGTTAAACTGCATGAAAATGTTCCACATGATTTTGGTTTTTTTTTTTGAGGATCCCGATTTGTTTCGTTGATCCTCACGTATTTGTAGAATACCCAAGATGTTGCACATGTGATTTTATTGATTCCAGAATTGCTATTTCTTGTACATTATCTACAGAAAATCCTCTAGAAAAAAATAATGTCAAGCTGACATTTTAGCGAAATTTCAAGGGACTAATATTGCACATGTTTCGAATTTCTTGATTTTGTACGTAGTTATTAATCGTCTGAAAATTCACTAAATCCGTCATTAATTTTGGTACGTAGGGAATTTCTTAGGGGAATGACTTCGGTGTTCCCGGTCATTTTGGGGACACCGTAACTTTTGGCGTAACAAAACCATTATGAGTATAACCAAAACTTATTACAAGCATAACAAAACCATAGCAAGGCATAACATGTTTGTTATGCCTTAGTTGGGTTTGGTTACGCCTTGGTTTGTTTTTTGGATATTCTTTGATTATACCTTGTTTGGATTCTGTTATGCTTATAATGGGTTTTAGTTATACTCATAATGGTAAAATTATGCCAAAAATTACGGTGTCCCCAAAATGACTGGGGACACCATAGCATCATCCCTTTCTTATAGTATGTGTTGTAATTTAGCAAACCAATTAATCTTTTGAAGTTTCACTAAATCCTTCATTTTATTTTTGTAGGATGATCTGGAATTTCTTACCACATTTGTCTACAGCTGCACTGTCCTTGCTTGGAAGATGAGGTCCAGTGACTTCTCTGTGCGACTATTGCTGGTACAAATTAACTAATTACTAAACCTTATGAACAAACCTTTTTTTGACTTTTGTTAATTATTTAAACCTCTTGAACCGGACGAGGTTAACCAACTAGGGCTACTTCAGTTGGTTAAGACTTTTCTTTCTTTGTTTGTTTCTATGTATTGGTTAGGTTGTTAGGCTTAGTTATCTCGTGGACTCTCACAATTGATGTAGTGTTCCGGGTTTGTAATAACAGGACAAGGTTGAGGATTTAAAGAGGATGGAACGACAGATCCTCGATGCACTTGACTGGAAAATGCTATCGATTACGGCAGTGTTCTTCATTGATTTCTTCGTGTCGTTGATCGTCGTCCACGACAACGATCCGCGAAAAATACTACCTGCTGCCAACCCTCGGAGAATTCTAAACCATGTCTTTTTCATGCATTACCGTACGCAAACCCCCTTTACTGTCTTATATTTGATTCATTTACTGTCTTATTTGTATCTTCTCTAAGCTTCTGCTGAATTTGTTTGTTGTTTGATCTTCGTACAGATACGGAATTTACACGGTTCAAGCCATCGATAATTGCAGCCGTGGGAGTTGTAGCTGAAAGATCAGAGGAAGGACCACCCGGCGACTCATGCGTCGACCCGATTTTACGCTGCAAATTTGTTGACATGGTAACACAAAAATATACTACAGTTAAAAAGTAAAAGTGCTGTAGTCCCTGTTAATTTTTATGTTATTTTTTTTGAAATCAAGTGCTATAGTCTATAAGACTAATTACTTTCCACCAGACGGCATTTTGTTTGTAAAGAACATACTAGTAATAGTTTTTCTGTCAGTTGTATGTGTGTTTAAAATTCACTGTTCCTGTGGAATCAGGATGAGTTTGAGAATTGCTTCGATCTATTAAGGATTAAGAGGGCCACGGAGATCGCAAATGCTGCATTAATCCCTCGAATTGATTTTCCTGAGTCTCCGTCACCACCAGCTCAGCAAGAAGAACGGGACGAGGACATGGAGGAGGACACAGAGGCGGAGGAGGAGGAGGAAGCAGAGGAGATCGCAAATGCTGCAGTAATCCATCTTGGTGGACACGGAGGAAGAAAAAGGAGAAGAGTAACCGGAGAAAATGCAGAAGTTCTTTCTTATGGGGGAGCCAGTGTTAACCCCTTTTAGAGAAGCAGTAGAAGTTATACTGGAGAACACCAAGGAAATAGATTAATGAACAGAACACCAAGGAAATAAACAGAAGGTTTTAAATCAGCTAGATTACTAATATGCATGTTTTGATGACGTTCAGATACTAGATTTACACAGTTCAGGCCGTCGATAATTGCCCTTGTGGGAATTTTACTGAAAGAGAAGATATACTGGGCGACTTCTGTAACCCTATTTTTGGTTGTAACTTTGGAGAGAGGCCGAAAAAAGGCTTAATAAATTTTCAATTTATTAGATATGATAAGAGCGGAAGAGATCACGACTGTTGCAGTCGTGCCGCCTAAAATCGATGAGCCGCCTCAAGTCCCTCAAATTGAGGAGCCGCCGCAACCACCAACACCACCGCGGCAAGAATAACAGCCGCAGCAGGAAGAAGATGAACAAGAAGGAAACCATATGTATTAATGACACAACTGCCAAACCATAATTTTGGGTGTTCTTACAAAGTTATATCAGAGAGTAGGAAAATGATGTGATTGCAATGTGCAGCAATATGAAAAGAACACGTACAATTTTCAGGAACAAAACGTTGTAGAAACCGTAGATATAGATTATTTTTTCCCAATGATTTGAGTATTTCACGTCTACATCTTGGGTTCACTTGCACGGACATTTAAGAAAAGCAAACCCGTAAGCCGGCCGGCACTGAACAATGTCACCTGATTGAAGCTTTCCTTAACTAAATGATGTGAAAATAGATTCAAGAACAAAACATCATGGAGACAAACAGAAGGCCAATCACGGTGCAATGGAGAACACCGCCCCGCTAAACACCAGATTTGGAAGAGTAATCACTTCACACATCTAAAATGCGAAATCCCATATCATAGTTCAGCTTTTGATCTCATATCAGCATAAGAAAAAAAGTAGTAGTAATTAGCTATTTGACCTCACAAGAATACCTACCTAGCCTTGTTAAACCTTTTTAGCCCCTCATTGTGAACCTAAACCATTATCGTACCTTTCCTTCCTGTAGCCAAATGTTAATTATACAAATTCTCATAAGGAACCATTATCGTACCATTCCCGAAACTTAATCCTCTCCTTTCAGAAAAGAAAACCACCATTCGATATGAAACTAAACAACTACCAAGTTTCATCAACATATTGTGCCTGAACCCAATGATACAAGTCAAGCAACGAGGCAAAATATTACCACGACTACAAGCCAAGGTTGTGGTTGACGCTATTCAAAAGACGACCAAGAGCAAAAGGATTGACCAGATGCAAGGAGATGGCTTGCTGCTGCTTTTCCAACTGTTTAATCAATTTGGTCTTTCATCTGTTGTATTTAGTCGTGCTTTCAGCTGTTGAGTCTCTCAAAAACATACAAGTATCCCATGTCCTTGGGTGGGTTTTTCGAAACCCTGACTTTCTCGTCATTGAAAATTACCCACTGCCCATCTTTGTTGATGTGAGCAACATAGTGACCACAATGGGTAGAGGTACCCATGTGGCTCACTATTCCCATAAGCCTGTAAGCTGCGGAATGACAAAAGTATAATTAGATCAAATTACCTTCCCATAAACCTATAGCATCATTCTAAACCACAATTTCCGACAAAAATTATCCCTAGGCCATTCTATAGTAGACAAAAATTCATGGGAAGTGAGATTCCATGAATACTGGGAACACATCCACGGCCGGAAAACCATGCAAAAGATGGTGTTTGCAGTACTAGTAGTCGTAGCAAAGATCAAATTTTTGTTTCCTCATGCTGAATCAGCAGGCATAGAAACACGAGCATTTCAGAAATGTTCCATGGACCATAATTATTTTGGAAGCATTTCAAAATAGACAAACACAGATTGTTTGGAAACATGAATTAGACCATACCTAACGCCTAATGACTGATAATCAACATGCAAAGTGAATAGATTAATTCACCAATTCACAATAAAAAATGAGCATAAACTTTCATCAAAAAGAAGAATGAGTAAAAAACCAAAAGTAAATGTCATTATGACATGAAAATTGTCAAGCTAGTCAAAACAAATTTAAAGCCATGTTGACAGAACTTTAGCTCTTCAGTTCTGCAATATTTCTGTTTTCCTAAGCTTTTTCTAGGTTCTGTGGTTTTTGTCGGAAACACTGCGATTCCGTTTCCCACTAGTGTTCCGTTTCGATCCGTTAGGAAATGCAAACCTTTCAGTCGGTTCTATCGAAACACATGGAGATTTCATTGCATGAGTAGTTGTACTCAAGGCGTGGTGGTAGCAGTAGCAGTAACAGTAACAGAAGCAGTTGTCGTCTCCATGAACAAAGACATTATAAAGGACTACAGGGGACTGACCTCCTCCTCCATCAGGCAGTGGAGAATCAGCAATGGATGTGGTACTTGACGAAATATCCATATCTGATGAACTAGAGACATTAGTGGGGTTGAATATCCAATCTGTTGCTTTCTCAATGTCACCACCCTGTTGAGAATTACGTACGCAAAAGAAACAGTTATAGAAGTTCCAGCAGCCTATGTTACCAAACTGTCGAATGAGATTTTCACAATGAGAATATCCTACCGACGCCTTCAGTGCCTTGCGAGCTACATCTTCTTGAAACCCAAATGAAACCAAAGTATCAACTTTCGATTGATCAACACTTTGAGGCTCTTGGGAGATTGGTGAATCAATGTCTAGCACAAAAGAGTGCATTAGTAGCTTCCATATCCTAAAATGACATCACAAAGCTATGTGGTTTTCGAATGTAACTGCTGTAAAAAAGATCATTTAAACTAAAATACCAGCATCATCCATGTGAGATAGTAACCAATTCATTGCCTCTTCCACCCCGGCATTTGAGGTGTTGATAGCAGCTTTTTGACAATGAAGATTGTTAAATCCCATCGACACAAGTTGGGAAACTATATCATCATCAGCTAGAACCTTTGGTTCTGCCATATCCTCAGCAACTGTGCAGTATAAAATCAAATAATCAGTAGTCTAAATGCCAGGTGAAATGGCCCACAGGATACAAGACGTGTCTAATCGACACCTCTAGATTGAGTAATATCCAAAGAAAGGAAATATCTGTCTTTATATCGACAACTCTAGAAGGACTTATCTGTCCTTTGCTAATAATTTGCCAAAATATGCAATTGTCATACACAATTCCATCAAGAACTTACTAAAGGTATCGAGAACCACTTACCAGGTTCAGGTAACAGCTCCTCCCCAGGTTGGATACCCTTGCTGCGCATGTCACTAATATCTATGGTGTCGGGAACATCTATATAAACATCTAAGAAAACAAACAAAGCAAAGAATGAGGTAACTGATTTTCAAACCACCTCTAATGTATTTGCTTTGTAAGGAATTAAGCAAAACCATAGAAGAAAATACCAAGTTTTTTGGGCACCCAGCCTGCCTCCATCACAAATTTTCGCATGTGCAACACGAGATAATCAGGGAATGATATAAGCCCTGCAGTTCTGTGGTGATAGACAACACAAACGGATTGGAAATAGAACGAAACGGCACTTGAAAAGTTTAGTCATGCTTCTTAACATTCTTATGACATTTTACAAGGTAAGTTACTAGCCGTAACTAGCATTTGAAACCAGGGAGGATTAACTAATTAGGACTACAACCACAATAACAGCTGACCCACCATATTCAGAGCCGAATCGACTAGACAGTGATCTGACAATCTCCAACCCAGTATAGGCCAGATTTCCTTCTCAATTCTATGAAAAATAACTTTAGGGAGGAAAGGTATTTGTGCCAAAGATCAGGAAGCCTACTTGGTAGCTGTAACTTTAGCTTTCAATTCATTGCTGTAAAAATCATGCACCTCTTCTTCAGCGACAAAGCTCCTTAAGCAGTCGACCAAACGTACCCTTGGGCGTACAATTTCATCAGTAGACCTGCTACAACGAAACATACTGAATCAAGAGAATTCTGAAAACTAATAAATGCATGAAAAAAGTCAAATCGTACTTACACTTCCTTCCCTTGTCTATCTCTTTCGGCCTTGGATTTATGAAAAGCTTCAAGCTCGTCTGGATTATATCGCACATCAGCATCAGAAAGCACGAATGGAAATCTCAGACAAATAGCAGGTAGAGAAGCTTTACCTTTGTTGGTAGCTAAGTGTAGTGGTATGCTTAGAGAGAGAATATAGTCATGCCTTCTATTGTAAGCAACCTTTCCAGACGGACATAACAGTCGCTCTTCAATACCAAACTTGAAACTTGTTGACGGATCAAATTCAGGCTTGCCGGCATTGACTCGTTCAACTTGGTCAATGAAATGGAGAAAGAATTCTAAGGCATCCTAGACATAAGTTATAGTGTCAATGATATATTTAAGTAAATAAAATAACAATAACAGCAACTATAGTAGAGAAAACTGGGCGCGTCTTGGAAGGCAACAAAAGGGTCAGTCAGGAGGTTCAGTTATTAGTCAAACCACATTCCCTTAACATTAAGCCTCATTGTTGAGAGCTACCCATCATTGTTAGAGCTAGACATCTACAGGCTAATCCAGTAACCCAGTACCAGCTTGCAAGACAACAAGCCGCTAAAAGTAGCTAGCGTCTTGTGAATCTAAGTGACACCTGAGTACCTTGTGATAAATATGTCACAAAGAAATTTATGTTAATGCACTTAAAGATAAGAGCTAATGGAATTCAATATAATCATATAAACAACTGGGCAAAAGAAAACGAACAACTTTTAACAGATAGTCAGTCTTTCACTCATCTATGATCTATCAAAATGATACATTTAATGGTCATAAAACATACATAATAGCCCCTAACAATAAAAGGGTAAAATAAAAATCCGAAATTAAAAGGGTAAATTTCACTTACCTCCCCTCGGTTTCTGACAACCACACAAACTCCCCGTCAGGTTTCTGAAATTGCAATTAGCTCTCTTGTTAGAGTTGTCGGGTAACTTCTATTAACAGAAGTTGTGCTTTTAGTTTTTTACCCCTTCACAATTTTCCTTGTAATTCTAGTCTATTTGCAAAAACAAATAACTCAAAACACAAAACTAATGACGAACTAACCATCTTAATTAACATTTGACCAGCCACCTCTCCTCTATATGGGATCTCAAAAAATAAATTTTCAAAACTTTTTATTTCTAGTTCTTTACCAATTTCTTTAATGATTCAATGGACAAATATAAAATTGTGAACCAGAGATAATAAAAGTTCACTAACAACTAAAAAAAAAGGAAAACTGTTGAAATCTTTTTTTTCATTTCTTTGTCTTGGTGAAAAAAAAAAATAGTTTGAGATGCCTTTCTTTTTAGTTTGTCTTTGGCTAAAAAAAGTGAATATACTTACATACAACTTTTAAGGTGGGTTTTTAAAGAATAATGTTTGGAGACCTTTTTCTTTTTTAAAGTTGACTTATCAAAAATTTATGGATCCTACAAATTTCAAAATTTTGATTATTTTATCAGCTTTTTATTGTCATTAGTGAACTTTTCTAAACTGAGTCAATACTTTTTAATTTTTAGGTTTGTCTTAACAAGGGGAATCGAGAGAATTAAAAAACTACGGGCCAAATTTTACAAACTTGAGAAAAAAGAAAAAATTAATCAAAATAAGCTGGTTTATCAGTTTATTTCATTTATTCTGTCTATAGTTAATTTTTTCAAATCAGTTTACATTATTTTACTTCTTAGATTCCTCTTATCTAGACAAACCAAAAAATTAAAAAAAAAATATTGCCAAAACTTATAAAACTTCAAAAAAGACAACAAAAAAATCACTTTTGGTTAGCCGAAAATGTCAAACATGTAATCTTTGTTGTTGTTCACATTCGATGAAGAGATATCATGAACTTGTGGTATTTTAGTTTTATGTTAAGGTAAATCAGTTAGGTATTTGGTTATATATTTATTGCTTTTTTAGGTGAAAAAACAAAGATGGTATAAAGGGCTAAAGACATGACATAAGGGCAAAGTCGGGAATGAATCTCCACTCTTGGCTGACCTCGCCAATTTCCGTCACCTTTAGTGCCAGTTGACTAACGGCTGGGCCGCTGGGGGTATGTGCAGCCGACATCTAAACCAGAAGGGAGGACAATGCAATTTCAAAAACTTGAGGGAGGTCTCTGCATTTGTCAGAAACCTCAAGGGAGGTCAGTAAAATTTACCCAATTAAAAATCATGGGCGGGAATCATCAGAACTTTTAGGGTAACCCCTTTACTCTCAAGAAAAAACCTAGATTAGGGCATTTCAAATACCTCATCACCCACAACTGGAAAGGGTAAGAGGATGGAGGGGAGGGGAGGGTTAGTACAATAACAGTGTTCAACATTGAAGCATTAAACTGGATAGTTAGGTCATCCTCTGCACTAAAAGAAAAGAAACCATATACATTTAGGACGTAATAAATCAGCTCCATATGTGTTGATATAACAAGTAAGGACTACAGTCTTATTCAAATCACTTTTGACCAATTTAATACCTGTTGTCTCATTGTAGAAAATTCAGGATGACTAGCAGCAATGACTCCCTTGAACATACGAGGAGGTATGCCGTCCTGTTTCTGCAAGTTTGAAGAGTGAACACAATAGCAAAACAAAAGAAAGGGTTAAAAGGCAAAAGAATGAGAAAAGCAAAATGCAAAAATGAAAACTCAGGAGTCAGAACAATTGAACACAGTATATTAACAGCAAAGAAGCAGCAGAAAATTAAAGCAAATAAGCATAAAGATTTATAAGGAATGAACCAATGCCTTGCTGACCGATGCAAGGATGCATATGATATAGATACTTCCAAGGAAGGACAAAGAAAACGCAAAGCTAAGTACATAACAGAAGCTATGGTTTAAAACTTCAATTCACAAAATCAAATCAACATAAAATTCTAAGATCCAAGCTGAAACAGATTGAAATAAGAAACCGCATATAAAAACAAAAAGAAGTGATTTTGACATGCCCATAGCAATAAAAGACATAACGTGCTTGAAGTCCAGCTGGAAACTTACAGCAATAGGAGTAGCGTTTGCAACATTTGTTGTATCTTCTTTCTAGATAGCAAACAAAAAAGCATGATGTGAATGAACAAAGCACAGACCAATAGCTTGAATAGACCCCGTTTGAAATATGCATACCTCTGGTGCTGGGACCGAGTATTTACCAGATAACAAGCCATGCGCCAGTTTAGCTCTAACATACAAAACAAATGTGTAAGAGAATTCCTGAATAATGCTAAACTAAACCACATCCCACAATTACTATTGTGTTCAGCTCATGATATTCCAATCAGATGCACTGCAACATTAAATATCACAGATGACAAAAAGGGAAAAACAAACATAAGACAGAACACATCACCATGCTAGAAAAGTTAATGTTTTCCATGCTCTATCACAGAAATTTCTACAAGAAAGAGAGGTATTGAAAATGATGTCCATCACGACTGCAGTTGATACTGAAAAAGTTCAAATCAATTCCCAATGATACTTGAAATGGAAAACATTTTCTCTATTTTACGCAGAAAAGTAAAATTAACCTCCACTTCGGCTTTTACAAGTGAAAAAAGTGTATATTTACAAGACAGTATCCAAAGTTTCACACTTTCACTTTAAAAGTTGATTTCAGAATGCAAAAGGTTTTTACAAAATGGTATAGAATGTTCTCAAATCGTAGAAAGCTAAATCAATAACTCAGATCGATATTTTTGAGTGGCTGCATACACTAGTTGGAGCCAACATCAGTATGACTGTTGCACCAATTCCATCAGTCTAGGCCTAACATCATAAACTGCCCACAAAATTAGCCTCCATACGCCAACATCACTATTAAATTTGGACCATACCCCACTTGACTGGTTTCAACTTCAACACCTCTAGCTAGCATCCAAAAGCAAGTTGCTCTATAGGTAATCACTAATCCATACTATCACAAGATGCAATCAGCACTTGATATGATTAGCAAGAGCTGTGCTATGTGCACAGCAAGCTGTGCACAGCAGCGTTTTCCTCCCGCCTTGGGTCGCAAAAAAGATGATCGGAAACTGGCTAAATTCTGAAGTGATTTTGGGTGTTTTGTTAACGCCTCTAACGGTATCGAACGAAGCTCATTTTTTACAGAGACCTTAAACGACATATTGTGAACAAAATGAGCGGTTCCGATCATCTTTTTGCGACCCGAGGCGGGAGGAAAACGCTGCTGTGCACAGCTTGCTGTGCACATAGCTTTTTGGATTAGCAATTACCTTCATTGGTATGTAGTAGCACAATCCCTGAGTGACATCCCAACAGCCTATTAGGTCTAGAACATTCTAACTGGTCAAAATTTCATAGTTTAGAGTAACAGAACAAAATTCTGGTTCTGAAACTTGTAATATGAGAAGGAAGCGCACCAGCTAGTACGTACCTGCACAATTCTTCTATCCTATCAAGTTGAATATAAGATAACTTGATTTTGCATTCGTTAAATGTCTCATCTGTTTGAGGGTGAAGAGCTTCCTTTCTTGCAAATTACAACAGCCTTGGTTTTGAGTTCCTTTTCATAACATTAGAATACCTCAATTTCATTCCCAAAAGCATTGTCAATCTAGTTTAAAACACTTCCCTACCTTACTTTAACCTTGACAACCCTAAATAAGATGTTCAGGCCCTCAACTCTAATCCATCATCCACAAGTCCTTCAATGATCCCAAACAGAAAACCTAGGTCAGCCTTCAGCATAGCTTGTCGCTAAGCAAACGATCATCATTTAGAATACATAACGATACAGAGAATAGATATGGCTACTGATTCTTGGTCAACATGAGTCCCACACTCCCACTTCAAACACTTATGGAATCAGAACAGACCATTAACGCCTCAAGTATCATATTAGAATATGAAAGAAGTATTAAATTGTAACAGTGAAGTAATTACTCACAACTGTGTATTCAGGTCTACAGTTGGATCAGCCGGAGCAGCCTCAAAAGCCTTTTTCAAACTTTGAGTCGTGTAGTATCTGATGAAGTAATATAACAGACCACACAATCAAAATAAGAGAATAAAGACCATAACACAAGTAAAAGTATCTCCATGCTGGATTGGCAACTACATCATACAAAATATAGAAGAATGATATACTAACCGTTGGCAAAAGGAACGAGTGGAGAACACAACTTGCATAGTTGCAGCGAGGTAGCAACTAAAATGAAATGTGCAGATAAACCAATTAGCAACAATGACAAATATACAAACATAAGTAACATTGTCCCTAGCAGCATTCTAACCTGTTACCCAAATTGACAAGTCCAGTGTAACCAGGTCCAAAAAGTGGTTGTATTTCCTGTCCACTTTCTTGAATTCGGTTCCAGTCAAAATTTGTATTCTGGTCAAGTTCCCTTTCAGCAGTCGTCATTTCAGTCTGAGATTTTTATTACATAATATACGACGGAATTACTATTTTTGCAAAAGCAGAAGCATAATTAACATCGAATACGAGTGCATGAACTCCTAAGGCAAGGTTATGTGTATCTGAAATAACGGAATGGTGCAAGAGAATGGGTAACAAGTCCACTAAAGAAAACAGAAAAGAAAGAAGCCTCTGACCACATGTCACAGACTCACACAGTAGTTATGGTTATAGGAAAAATGCTATATTTGCATAAACATTGGAATCTAGCATCAGAGAAGCGCTATTCAGTGTAATATGTGATGGTGAAATCTCTTGAGAATTTTGTGTTGCATTTAAGAAACACAACCGCTTCCAAGTCTGTTTATGATGAGCCAAAGGAGGAAGAATCATGATTGTCAATCATCTATCAATGTCAGCTAACAGCCTAACACTGTGAGTTGATTGACCTCCACAATTCTTTTTGTAAACTACAATGACAACTTTGCATTTTCAAAAGACTCTCTAACTGTTTAAACTCTTCCATGAATCTTCCAAGACCCAAAGGCAAAATCTGTTAATCAAAGGATTTCATAATTTTCACAAGGCAGGTCGCCTGGGCAGCTCAGAAACCTCAAGGATGAATTGTGTGTATCACTCCTGCTGAACGTCAACTTCACAAACTTCACGACATAACAGAACAATCAAGTACGTACAAACCCATTTATTCCACCTCAAGGATGAATTGTGTGTATCCCTTCTGCTGAACGTCAACTTCACAAACTTCACGACATAACAGAACAATCAAGTACATACAAACCCATTTATTCCACCTCCTAAAGACTCACATAAGTACTTAGAAGCAAACCTCACAAACATAAGAAGAGGATTATATTGAGAAGTGCTTGAGATTTGAATGGACACTCTAAATAAGCATGCATTTACAAACAGAGATGTCGTCTCACTTTATGACTTCATTCAGATGTTCGCTCATGCGGTAATCTTATCAAATCAACAGTATGCCAAGTAGAACAAAATCAAGGAGAGTCCATTTTTATATGCACATAAATGGTGAAATTCAAATGTTATGGTAACAGAGGATAAAAGAATGTTTTGGTAACAAGCTAAGGTAGAAGATGAAATTCTAGAAAGCTATATCAGATTATCCTTAATCCTTCCTGGGCATACCGTCACATGGATTATGGATACATATTAAAGGGTATGTTTCCCATCCGTGCAATAGCAAAATTGAACTTTCAAAAGCATTAGAATAAACAGGAAGCAATAGATATAACTAACCTTTTGGAGGGAGGAAAAATCAATACCAAAAAATGCCAGATGCTGGGCAAGAAGTGGATCCAAAACACTTTCATCCTCCGGGTAAGAAAAAACATCTGAGCTGCCACAATTTTTAACTCACCGTTACTTCAACTAGATCATATAATCAGATAGTACAAACAAAATCCAAGAACCAATTGCACGGTCAAGAGCAGTGTTCTAAATGGCGGCCGCCCAGGCCACCTAGGCGCCACCTAAGGCGCTTGGAGGTGCCTTGCCGCCACGCCAATAGCCCTTGGCGTTTGATTTGGTGCCCAGGGAGGTTTGGCGGTATTTGGCGGCCGCCTTGGCGGCGGCGGCGGCGTCTTTGGAGGCCTTTGGCGGCCTAAAATAATATATATATAATAAAATAATACGAGGGAGGTGAGCGAAGCCCTGCTACTTATTGTCTTATTCAACTTATATGCTAGATGCTACTACTTAATTTCATTTGGGTTTGTACTTTGAAGTTTGAACTTGCATTATGGATACATGTAATATAGTTTGATTGGATAATGATTTGTTAAAAAAAAATTCCACCGAATTGCTTGGCGCCACCTAGGCGGCTTGGCGCTTGGAGGTGGGTCTCCGCCCGACTACCGCCAAGCACCATTTAGAATATTGGTCAAGAGAGAAATAGATGAATAATTCAGTGCTTTCCCAAATCCAGCATGCAAGATAATCCTTTTTTTTTTTTTTTTCTACTTTTGCCTCTTGCCTCCAGTCTGTAGACAATTTTGAGATCCGATTTCTGTATGACTCTGAAAAGTAGAATCGTACACTACTAAAGATTCTAATACTGACTTCACATTCTAGACTAAATAACTCCCCACATCTCTGTTGACATCATATAACTTTGGAACGATGTATCTCTACTTAGAACAACTCCCTAAACTTCATCGGCAAACACCAAGTCTATTTCACATGATCACTAGTATGCAGAAAAAGAGGGCTTCTGCAATAAAACTTTCACAAAAAATGAAGTGACTAATTTAATTTCTAGTACTTCAAAATAAAAGACACATCATCAATGTGCAGTATAATTCAAAACAAAATGCCACCACTGTATCTTTTATTTATCCACCATTTCCCTTTCTTAAATAGATAAAAAAAAAAATAAACATTTCCTAGCAAGTCAAAAAACTCTTCTCGCAGTCTTTGATTTCAAAAGTTCTTTTTTTCCTCTCCATTTTGCCAATATGACACTTTCAGTCTGAATTTCCCCAAAGACAAGCGCCATCAAACTAAGTGAAGGTATCTAGGCACTATACCATCTGCATGTAGAAGTAAACCCCCTTGATTTTTCATTAAGTCGTGTTCCCGCGGCAAAATCGGGACACGATATAAGCATGAGAACATTATCTTCATTGTACCGAGTCTCTTGATGTGCAAATTTACAGCTCTCGTGTTCTTTTGCATATCAATTATCATGATTCAACAGCTTATCTCAAGCTGTTATTCTTATATACATCATGATTACCTGGCACAGTGTATTCAACAAACTCAAAACAAATCACTTTTGGAGAACACCTCCTCTTCCAATAATAGCATCAGACTACAGATTCTTTTCAAATAAATACAGCAGTACAGCACCAATTTTGCTAACAACAATTAGGAGATTCTGTTTATCTTCCGTTCTCCTATCGGATGTCCAAAAAACAATGCCCTGTGACACATACATAATTGTGAAAGAACCCACGACTTCTGGAAATCAATGTCCACACACAAAATAAGAGAGAAGCACTATGATTGAAGGGAACCTTTAAGACTCAAACATGAAACGAACACATTTGCATTACCTGCTGCATCTAGATCAGCAGTTATTGTCCCGAGCTTTACAGCAACAGGGTAGCCTGTTTCCTTGAAGTGTTCAATGGCGTGGTTGTTACCACCACTGCCATCCCAATTTCGCCTACCACAAAGGATCATTCCATCAGTCAAATTTAACCAGAGATTTTCAGTCTTGTTACACTTGGCACATTTCCACCCGGAGGGAGGAATAATAACTCCATTGCCAAGCTGCTGCAGATTCAAGGTGTATTCACTGATGTGTTTCTTATCAGCAGTCCATGATGCAACCTGCTCCTTCCGCTCAGCCCCCTCAGCCATTAAAATAGCATCAACTGCCAACCTTACCTGCCAATTCAAATAAAAATAATGGACAAAATTGGGAACAAATCCCTTTATTGAGATTATTGCTTTCTTCTAGAACCAAAATCAGAAGACAAAAGTGAACAATAATGTAAAAAAATAGTAGAATACACAAAGAGTGTTACCAAAAAGTACCTTCTCTGGCAACTCAACGGAAGGAAATGGAAGAGTAACATAATCTGGTAATATGACTATATTCTTTGTTTCTTCATATTCAGTTTCATTGTTGTCAAACCCTCCATCAACACCTGCAAATGAGACAATAGTAAAAGCAAGTCATTTCCACGTTATCGAATCCCAAAAATTACATGAAACATAACCATTTACAAACAAGAACTGCAACCTCATTAAGAAAAAATAATAAGTAGATATAGAAGAAGAAACTGTACGACCATACAAAAATAACATATTCTCCGCAACAGGCTTCTCAAAAGAGCTAAACATCTCTCAGCCACCAAATAGCCATAGACCACCAATTCAATCACTTCTTTTTCAATGCTTTCTACTGCTGGAAGTAACCACAGAATATCGTACGCCACTTGCCTATGGGAACAAATTGTGCGCAACTAGTTCATCATTTACATGTCTCCACCACCAAATTTTTTTTTTTTTTTTAAACGGCAAAAAAATTCATTAACCTTTGAAATTGTTAAAAAGACTAATAGGACAAGGAGAACAGCATCGTATTCCTAACAAAGCTAAGAACAATTATTTGCCCAGTCCGAGACCCAAACCCTCAATTGGCAAGGAGCCAACCAAAGACGCCCCAAGTGACTAAGCCCAAACCTAAAGGGCCAAAGCCTAAAACCCAAAGGGGTCAAGCCCAAACCCTAAGAAAACAAAACCCTAATCCTAACCAACAACTGCTGCTGCCACCGGAGCAGAGCCACTGCCACCGCCGCCCCACGGACGCCAACCACCTGCAACGTGACCACCCACCCCCATCCACCAGGAAACCAGCATGTTGAGCAGCAGCAACAAGGGCAGCAGAAAAAAGAGAGCGATGCCATGACATCCAAGAAACGAGCAGCCCCACCACCGCCACAGTCCGAGAACCAATAGGAACCCAAGAAGCGCCAACAAAACCTGCAAGAAAAACTTCCAGCAAACAGAGGTCGGATCTAACCAAAGACGCCCCAAGTGACTAAGCCCAAACCTAAAGGGCCAAAGCCTAAACACCAAGGGGTCAAGCCCAAACCCTAAGAAAACAAAACCCTAATCCTAACCAACAACTGCTGCTGCCACCGGAGCAGAGCCACTGCCACCGCCGCCCCACGGACCAACCACCTGCAACGTCGACCACCCACCCCCATCCACCAGGAACCAGCATGTTGAGCAGCAGCAACAAGGGCAGCAGAAAAAAGAGAGCGATGCCACTGACATCCAAGAAACGAGCAGCCCCACCACCGCCACAGTCCGAGAACCAATAGGAACCCAAGAAGCGCCAACAAAACCTGCAAGAAAAACTTCCAGCAAACAGAGGTCGGATCTAAGATCCAACAACGGCAACAAGGATATCTAGTACCAAATGTTTCCCTTTTCTCTCTTGCAAATGATATCTAGTACTTGGGGAAATAACACCAATAAAGTTCCCTCCCTTATATGTGAATGAAGATTACCAAATATCACATGCAAAATGGAATGCCTGCAAAGGGGAGATGAATCAGCTGATAGAATGTGAGTTGTTATATTCTCCACCTATTCATTAGAGCTCCTATAACCATTGCATGAGCTTCTAGAACGAATCATACTCTCATCAATGCAATGGCCATCTACACGTCTTTATTGCGAATGAAAAACTCCACGACACACCTCTGTGGATGAACACTTGAAAGAATTCATATAGTGATTCAACAGTTATCGCAGTACTTAATTTGTGTGCTCACATTTCCGTTTTGGGCTGTCCCAAATTGTTTGCAATTTTCCATAATTGGAAACCACCAAAAGGGCAAAGTTTCAATTATAACCTTTTAGTGTAAAATTCTAACAAACTATTAATGTAATTGTGTTGTTTTAAAGGGTATTTTTTGGACATCTATACACTTTTCAACCCAAAGCCTTTGAGTCAATAAAACTGGAGAATCCCCGTAATGAGCAAACAAATTGGGACGGAGGGAGTAATAGATAAATCAACAATCAAATCCTGAATTGATACCAGCACATATTTATGCCACACAAGCGTCTACCATGTTAACTGAGTTACCTATAGCCAAAAGTGTCGGTTTCTTCAAAGGCCTGTCTTCACAAACCAGCTTTATTGTCTGCCTTATGTGCAAATAAACCGGATTCCCAGTCTTTTCAAAATTCCAACCCACACAATCCTTCCCAAAGGCAAGAAATGTGTTCATGTCGATATATAGCCCACCTTCAGACTTCTGAAAGATGCACAAATACATCATCATCACTAAACATGGAGTTTCAATGTAAAGAAAGTGACCCTCATTTCAGTTGCCAAACAAAAAATTAAAAATCAATAGGAAAAGTAAGCTTCGTGTTCACTCTCACTTTTAAGAACCTCGTCTTTGTAAAAATTAGCAAAAACATTCCAATTAAAACAGTCAAATCAATGAAACAATAGTACCTTACGTTCCTTACAAATTCAAAAACATGGACATGTAGCAAACTTATGCATATACCAAAACCTCCCTCCCCCCCCCCCCCCCCCCCAAAGCAAACTTCATCTCATAAGTTCGCTCTCTTTGCTGATTGATAAAGCCGACTAGTTTTAAACACAACGCATACAAACTCCATCTCATAAGTTGGCTCTCTTTGTTGATTGATAAAGCCAACAAGTTTTCATACACACGCACACAAACTTCATCTCATAAGTTGGCTCTCTTGTTTTTTGATAAAGCCAACAAGTTTTAATACACCCGCACACAAACTTCATCTCATAAGTCGGCTCTCTTTGTTGATTGATAAAGCCCACTAGCTTTAACGAGGTGCAATGCAATTACTAAAAACAGACTAAGTGAAAGTATTTTCGAATTTATTCACCTCACGTTCACGGTGATAAAAATAGGTAAATGGTCAATGTAAAGTCTCTTAATTTCAAAATAAAATAAAAATCTCAGCAACCAGACAAGTAAAAATTTCGGAAGATGTAAACAAAAGTCACAAATAGACTTGCTAGAGTATCCAAAGCAATGCACCTCCTCAGTTTAAAAATGATATGCATGGAATAATAGAACCACCTAAGTTGATACAGCAAATTTAGATACATATACACGCACAATAGTGAAACATCACATCATAGCTCTACGTGACGACCTTAGTCGCACAATCCATCAAACTGCATTGCTCTTCCGCTCTCAATCCTCCCACTGTGCAATCCTCACTCTTACGGATTTCAATTGTTTGGCATGAGTTTTAAAGATGCTAATACGCTCGCACACCCGCAACGAGAATTATGTGACTTGGTGTTGACTAATAAGGCCAACTACCTTTAACGAGGCACTTCGAATGTTATATAAGTATTCATTTTTTCATACAGTCAAGTGTTCACAGACTAAGTTCATGAATTTTTTATTTTTTTTTACAGACTCTCTAAGAAACCAAACAGAAGATAATTTCACGAGAAGTAGCGAAAGTAGAGCGAATACCGGAGTGTCGAAGGAAATGCAGCACTCGGTTTGTAGATGCGGTTAGTCGGCTCTGGGATTCGAACTCGAGGGAGGTTCGCTCGCAGCAGTTCCATGCTTGAGTTGAAAATCCGCTCTGTGCAAATCGAAGGACAGAGAAGGGAGAGAGAGAGAGAGAGAGAGAGAGAGAGAGAGAGGGGATGGAGTGAAGATTGAGGGAATCGGATCGATGAATAATGGGGGGAAACTTGTGTGCTTTGCTCTAAGGTTGAGCAAGCGACTTTGCCCGAAAGAGTAGAAGGAAGTCTTTCTATAGAGCACGTCAACCAAAAGCCCTTTCGGAGTCCTCAGACCAGTGCTATATGGTCGCTTGGGGAAGGGTTTTATAAAAAGGGAACGAGAGATAATTCCATAGGAAGGAAATGAATCGCGAGCATGTCCAAAATTGAAATTGTTTGTAGACGATATGGATGTTAATGAAAACAGTCACGATTTGCTCCGCAAAATCGTATTCACGGAAACTCTGTGAATAAGATTTTCTCTTTAAAAATAGAGGTTGGGGTTTTCCGAAAAACATAAATAAATAAAAAACGGTTTTTCTTGGTTTTTTATTTGAATAGCAAGTTTAAGAAAGAAAAAAAGAAAGAAGAGAGAATTAGGAGGTTTTATTCATCTCTTAGGCAATGCACCCACAACTCGGTAATGCTCATCCGATTCTGCTTCTCATCTCTTGTATGAGTCGGATCCGATCTAAACACACACTCTCTCTCTTAGACCTTCTTAAGAATCTGTTTTGAATCCATGGAAAAGAAAGAAAAATGGGAGGAAAAATTTACTATTTACTACACTTGAAATTCTTATTTTCTTCATTCTTTCTCTTCCAACCAAACAATGGAAGGAAATTTTTTTAGATTTTTCTCTTTATTTTCTTTCCTTTCCATAGATTTCAAACAGAGCCAAGCCTCTAAAACCGATTACCGATTAGTATCTAACCAGTCATACGCAGTCATATGACATTTCAATGCTCAAGTCCGGCTCAGCTCAGGAGTACACAATTTCTTTAACATCATAATAGGGGCGTATTAATTTCTACCTTACGTAGAGCTAGAGACTATAGTTGGACTCTTGGTAAGCTTGTGTTCGGTATATAGTTGATGACAATCACCTACATCCACCTTTGTGAATGACCCAAACAAGCTCCGCGTCATCCAGCCATGTCACTTGGTATCCACGTGGAGCCATGCTAGCTATTGTAATCACATTGTGTTGGGCCAGTGGCATCCCGGCCCACTCGCATGGCTTTACACCACCATTCTATGGGCTAAATATCGCACCAATAGCACCCTACCCCGGTCACATGGCCTTACACCGCCATTCCACGGGCTAGATGTCGACCCAATTGTTCCTCGGTGTAACCTATGCGCCAAGCCTGTTCGTAACCCAAACCCATCTCTGACTCGGCCACTTCCTAAATACATTTATAATACTATTTTTTTCAATAATTTTTGAAGTAATCCACAGGCGCCTATAAAGGAATGGAGTTCCTGGAAGTGGCTTACACTTTTTGGCTATCTCCGGACGATTATGCCCCTCACTTCAGAAACTAGCTGATTGAATTTACTTCTTCGGGATTTTGGGCGTTTCCGTCATTTCAAGGTCAAAAGTGGTGGGCCATAGACACTATTTGGGTTATTTTCAAATTACTTTAACGGGTTTTCGGACTTTCGATGTTTTTCGTCTGCGTCCCGAATTTTCTTCACTGTTTTGTCACGTAGTGGTGTTGGGCTTGGGGGCTTTCTGGTAAAATTGCACCCGATGGTTACTGTGTGCATGTGGATCCTGCCTGGAATCAAGGCTTTTGCTCTTCCCTTTTTCTTTTTTTTTTTTGAACAAATTTCCTCTTCCCTTTTTCACCAATTCGTTTCTGTACGTCTTCTTCCCATTTCCATTCAACTGTCTACCATAGTTTCCACGGCAGACGGCGAGTCTGGCTTCCTAGAGCAGATGATGGCCGATTAGCTGTGGGAGGAGAAGATTTGGAGAGGAAAGTTAGGGAGGAGCTCATCGGCTGGGTTGTCTTCGGATCCAAAATCATATACAAGGACAGCGCAAATATGGTCCATGGTCGGTTGTTTCGGAACTGTGCCAAATCCTGAGGTATGATTGATAGAGAAAATCATGCGTCAATTACTAATTGATTGTAGATTTTTTGCTCTCTGTCAAAGCGTTTTCATGTTTTGGGAGAAACCCCAAAAAGGCCGTATTTCTAGCACTGAAATCTGATTTCCAAAAAATGTGACGGATGTGTAAAGGCCAATTTCGTGATTTTTGTGCTCTATGATGTCAATAACTTCTAATGATTCCTGTAAATTCAGGTAGTGTCTTTGGCGCAAAATAGGGAAAGCTCAGCCCTTTCTTGTTTGGTCAAGAATTAAAAAGATAAGTGCAAGAAAATGGTGCCGTGGTGGCGTAGTCTCTTGCACAAAATAGGGAAAACTATTGAAGGATAAAAAATGCTGTTCTTGTTCTCCATCTTTAAAAGGGCCGTTGTTATTGTTCATCTTTGGGCACTCTAAGTACAATAGGCCAAGTAGCTGGTTTAGTTCGCTTGCTTGAGAAGGATGATATCCATCTTTAAAAAGGCCCTTGTTATTGTTCATCTTTAGGCGGCCAAGTAGCCGGTTTAGTACGCTTGTTTGAGAAGGATGATATATAGGAATTGGTAACTCGATATGCTTGAATTGACGTGGAAGGAAACAATAATAAAATTTTTGTAGTGTTCCACAAAAACATAGGTTGAGAACATGCGAAAACATTTTGTTCAGATTTTTTTATTTAATTACCAGTATCGAGCAACAGAAACCATGAAAACTTAATACGTTCACGTTTTAGTACCTTTTCTTTTACTTGGGCTGAAAATGTAGCGGGGTAAGCCAAGGCATGGATTTGTAACTTGACTAGCATGGCTTTAGGGGAAGTCATTGTTGGATGATGTGGAAAAACATGTAGGGTGAAATTTGGTTTAGACGCGATAGTTTAGGCAGCCCCTTTGACTCCCTCACATGGGAAGGATAACATATGTACGAATCAGTGACTCGATATACCCAAAATGATCTAACAGGAAAGAGTAATGAAAGTTTGGTAGTGTTCCGTAGAATAACGGGCTAAAAGCAGGCGTAATTACCAACACCAAACAAGGAAAAAGTGCGAAAACGTAATACTTTCGCATTTTCCAGCTTTGGGTCTAAAGTGGAGCAAAGCACAAATCTATTCAATTCTTGTAGCTTCTTCATGGCAAGGAACAAGGCAAAGAATTACTTTTTGGAACAGAGGAAGCAAAAGCTCTTATGTGGCGTGGCTTGATTAAGCAAAAGCTCCTATTTGGCATGTATGGTCCTATCCCGAATTGTTGATGATGAGATTTTTTCCATATCTTTTAGAGCATACCTTCAATATCAGGTTAAGCCAAAGAATGGATTTGTAACCTGACTGGCATGGCTTTAGGGGAAGTCATTGTTGGATGATGTGAAAAAACTTGTAGGATGAAAGGTAGTTTAGACACGATAGGTTCCGCCCTTTGCTTTGTGTTAGAGGATTAAAAGGTGAAGTTAAAAAATAAAACCTCTGGAGTGAAAGGAGCTCAAAATATCTGGGCCCTTCCTTTCAGATTTTTCGGCGAGATTACCAATAACAAATAACAGAAAACGTGAAAACTTAATGCGTTCACATTTTGCTAGATTTGCTTTTGCTTTCCGTTAATTTTGTAGCGTGGGATGTAGGTGTAGCGGGGCGAGCAAGGGAATGGATTTGTAACCGGACTAGCATGACTTATAGGGAAGTCATTGGATGATGTGCAGAACTTATAGGGTGAAAAAAATTCAAAATATCGAGTACCTTCTTATTTTTTGTCTTTAGGTAGTTTAAACACGATGACGGGCTCGCTCACATGGGAAGGATGACATATATAGGAATTGGTGACTCAATATACCCGAAATGACCTTGAAGGAAAGAGTAATGATAGTTTGCCAGTGGACAATCTCTTGTAGCATGGCTTAACTAACTAACTCCGCGAATCCTTTCTGAACAGACACATTTTTTAATGAGTTGCCGAACCAAATTTTATTCCTGCTATGGTCCCATCCCAAATTGTTTATGAGGGCCTTTTTCTCATCTCTTTTACAGCATGCCTTGAATAGCTTTATAAAAGCTCAAACAAAGGGCTTGCCATGGATGAGAGATACAAAACTGCGTGGACTGTAGGGAAATAGAAGTAAAAGTGGTTTAGGATACTTGACTATGAAATGAATTCCATTTTTTAATTCCTTTTAGAAAAGTTGGTAGTTCCGATCGAGATTTCACTTTCAGCTTGAAAGGCATGAACATATTTAAGAAATGGGGAAAGCTCCAATCTAGCATAAAATAGAGAAAGCTACATCATTTGCTTTGTATTCGCATGTATATCATCCTTTCCATTTGGGTCAGCTAGAGCGGTTGCTTAGCCTATCGTGTTTCAAGTGCTTAGAGATAAAGAATAAAAAGCCATTCTATTGGGAAAAAAAAAAGCTGTCGATGTATGCGTATCATATCATAATTGTACCTCGTACTTCTGTCTGTGCTTTTTCAAATAGAATTAGTTTAGGTGAGCTACGGCTGCTCGCATGGGCAACGGCATATTATTTTTGCATCATGAGTACCTTCCTATTCTTTGTCTTTGCGCAGTTCGAATATGATGAGTTAGGCAGCCCCTTTGGCTCGCTTAGATGGGAAGGATGATATATAGGAATCAGTATCTTTAGGCAGTTTAAATACGATGAGTTAGGCTGCCCTTTTGGTTCGTTCACATGGGAAGGATGATATATAGGAATCAGTGACTCAATATACCTGAAATGACCTAACAGAAAAGAGTAATGAAACTTAGCCAATGGACAATCTCATATAGCATGGCTTAACTAACTACGCTAATCCTTTCTGAATAGACACATTTTTTCATGAGTTGCTAAATCAAATTTTATTCATGTTATGGTCTCATCCCAAATTGTTGATGAGGGTCTTTTTCTCATCTCTTTTACAGCATGCCTTGAATAGCAGTATAAGGACTCAAACAAAGGGCTTGCCATGTATGAGAGAAACAAAATTGCATGAATTGTGGGGAAATAGAACTAAAAGTAAGTTAGGCTATTTGACTATGAAATGAATTCCACTTTTCTATTTCTTTCAAAAAAGTTAATAGTTCAGATCAAGATTCTGCTTTCAACTTAAAGGGCATCAACATATTTAAGAAACGAGGACAGAAAAGAGTAATGAAAGTTAGCCAATGGACAATCTCATATAGCATGGCTTAACTAACTAACTCCGCTAATCCTTTCTGAATAGACACATTATTTCATGAGTTGCTGAACCAAATTTTATTCATGTTATGGTCCCATTCCAAATTGTTGATGAGGGCCAGTTTCTCGTCTCTTTTACAGTGTGCCTTGAATAGCATTATAAGGGCTCAAACAAAGGGCTTGCCATGTATGAGAGAAACAAAATTGTATGAATTGTGGGGAAATAGAAGTAAAAAGAGCTTAGGCTATTTCATTATGAAATGAATTCCATTTTTCTTTTTCTTTTTGAAAAGTTAATAGTTCAGATTGAGATTCTACTTTCAGCTTGAAGGGCATGAACATATTTAAGAAACGAGGACAGAAAAGTGTAATAAAACTTAGCCAATGGACAATCTCATAAAGCATGGCTTAACTAACTAACTCTGCTAATCCTTTCTGAATAGGCACATTTTTTCATGAGTTGCTGAACCAAATTTTATTCTTGTTATTGTCCCATCCCAAATTGTTGGTGAGGGCGTTTTCCTCATCTCTTTTACAGCATGCCTTGAATGGCATTATAAGAGCTCAAACCAAGGGCTTGCCATGTACGAGAGAAATAAAATTGGTGAATTCTGGGGAAATAGAACTAAAAGTAGCTTAGGCTATTCACTATGAAATGAATTCTATTTTTCTATTTCTTTCAGAAAATTTAATAGTTCAGATCAAGATTCTACTTTTAGCTTGAAGGACATGAACATATTCAAGAAACGAGGAAAGCTCCACCGCAGCACAGAATAGGAAGAGCTACATCCTTTGCTTTGTATTTGTATATATATCATCCTCTCGATACTGGAGAGCTAGAGCGGTTGCCTAGCTTATCGTGTTTGGATTGCTTAGAGATAAAGAATAGAGATGCATTTCTTTTGGAGAAAAAAATAGCTGTCGACGTACGCATATCAAGTCGTAATTGTACCTCGTACTTCTGCAAATGCTTTTTAGAGTGGAATTAATTTAGTGGGCTATGCTTTCATTCAGAAATACTCAACATTGTTTGACCTCGATACAATATTTCAATGGAAAAGACCCAATAAATTCAAGAGTTGGCTCACAAATATTCTCAGTCAAAGACCAAAATTCATTCACCTGTTCTACCGTTCAACAAATAATCTGTTCATTCCACGAAATCTTCGTCAACAAATTGGTAAATTGACTATCTTACCAAATATATTCAATAACCATTACAATAACTTAATCACTTAACTAAAACCAATGAAACTCATCTCTTCTTCTTTATGCAGGAAATCATCCTTCATGGTTCTTGGAAATTGTAGACACAGCCAATCAAGACAACATGAAATTGGTGAGATGCTCTCCATGATATTTTACTCAATCTCCGAACTTTACAATTCACATAAAACATTCATCTATAGGTGATGTAACGTGGCTTCAAACAATATATATCTATGCCACCAAAGACAATTGCTATAATTAACAGCGGTGATCGAATCTGGTACGTGAAAATAGAAGATGGCAACTTAACAGAAGGTTGGGATAAAATTGTCCATGCACATAGTATTGAAGACAATTTTATCCTACTCTTTGGCTACGTTGGACACTTGCAATTCGATCTTTTTGTATTCAATGCTGAAGGATGTGAGATCAAGTATCAATGGTCTTCTACTTTACCAATTCATCAACTCAATGCTCCCATTGGATGGGATGCCGAAATAGCCATGCATAACTCCAACGACTGTAAGACTTGCTACATGAAATTGACTATAGCCAATATTCATTCTCCAATTTATAGCTCCGCTAAATCATTACCACTATTTTACACCTGTCAATGCAGCTGTGATACTAACTGCTAATTCACCACGCCTGTTCCGAGCCTCATGCCACTTTGGGAGATGTGCTATACTATTAACATACACAGATTTGCAAAGATTGGTAAGACACTTTATTATATAACATCCATTTCTATGTCCATTAGTCTTTCAATTCCTAACTTAACCCTTTGCCATTCTCAGAGCCTACCTCAACACTTCAGAGTATTATGCAATCAACATAACCGAAGAGAATTTATACTAATTTTAGGATCAATGAGATGGACCATCGAATATGCTGACGGATTCTTCACAGGAGTCGGGTGGGAATCATTTGTTCACACGATCTATTAACCTACCACACCTTAGTAATCAATCCTAATGCACAAATAGAATTAAATACCTTGGTGTTTCATCCAAACAACTACGAATGGATCTACTCTTGGTATTGAACTTCTACCTAATGAATGCATGTAACCGTCGTCATGTTCCAATCCTCAAGACAACGGTGCTACTTCGAAATTTTTTGATGAGCACGTGATTCGTGCGGAGCACGAACCACGACACTAGTCTATATAATAAGGGATGTCTGTGTTTGAATCTAAAAGACAACCAACGCTCAGATTTGTCTCCTCTATAAATTTACACCCTCCATTCTACAGTGGCAGGCCCGTAAATACTTAATATTTTCTGAGCAATTCCAGTCACACAAATTCTCCGTCTATTTCCAAACCCTCTCTTTCCCATTCTCTCTCACTCCGAGTACGGCGCCTCTCTCTCTGAATACTTCCCCCTCAAGCAGCTTCTTCGCCACCGCCTCCTCCCTTCCCCTCCCTCAGCCACCGCTCTCCCAGCCGAGCCGCTGCCATTCCCGTCGGTCCCGCTGCTCTCTCTACAGTCTTTTAAGTAAGCACTTTGCCTTTTAAGCTTCTTTCACTCCAGATTTGTTATCTTTCTTTAGTTAAGCACTTTGTCGTCCAGATTTCTTCTTCACAATTGAATCATTAATTTTTTTTTCTTCTGAAGATGCGGGCACTAAATGCCTCATGCCAAAAGAATGCACTAATTACCCTGGATGGAGGGAATTACGTACATATGCAATATTTTTTTGGATCTAAACCACCTTAGCAATCAAGATTTTATTGCATTCCATGTGTTTGTACAAATGCGTCATAAAACTGGAAATAGAGTCTCGAAACTACTGCACTTATATTGCACAGATCACAAGAATACAATTAGAAGATTCTGTTGTAAAACGTACTCGGCGCTCTAGAGTTTCTTTGATGCTTTCCTTTTCTTCAAAACGGCATTTCCACCAGATGGATTATTGATGAATGATGTAATGTATCTTCGAAACGGAATTTCTTCTATTTCTGAGCACCGCTAACTGTGGCTGATCAAACTTTGCATCAGCCGCTTACCCAAGTAGCAGGAACAACCGAGGTCAAAGGTAACCACTCTTCCACTATCACTGGTAAACAAATGGGTTTTATATGGTTATTTTGAGTTTTGTTCTTGAGTTTTCAATTGAATAGGTTGTTGAAGATGCAAAAAAGTCAAATTTAATGGTTTTCAAACTCATTTGGTTCATTGGTGGCAGTTGGGCAGGTGGAGAAACTGAAAGTGGAGCAATGATAGGTATATTTGAGGAAACATGGGTTGAGGTTGACAGGGAACAAAGACAACTCATTGGGCGCAGTAGAGAGCATCTAAGGTAGTAATTTTTTTTGTTGGTTGCTTTGCTTGATTATATGTTTTTATATGCTGTTGTTTGGATCAATATAAGGATTTCCTAATCGTTTTACTTAGAGAAGTGGATAGCTAGCACTATAATGATAATCTATGTCTCACTGGAATTAGTAAATTTCACCACATTCAAAACGCAGTACGTGCTTCATATTGCCCATCTAATGACTTTGACTCATATTGTATTTGCCACATCTTTTGAGAGCTTAGTTTTGTGTATTTTGATGCTCCTTTGCTAACTACTTGATTAAATACTTGATTCATGTTGTCGTAGGTACGAGTACTTCTCAGGTTAGGTTTTTCTCTCTCCAAGGGATTTCTTCTCTTTCCGAGCACCACCACGCCGATTGACATTACGCTCACCCAAGTAGCGGGAACAACTGAGGTCAAAGGTAACCACTCTCCCACCATCACTGGTAAACAAATGTTTTTCATATGGATTTTGTTTTTTATAATCACTTTCCACTCTCCCACCATATTTATGTCAAGTATTGGGTTTTTGTAGATTAAGAGCTGCCTTATTCTGTTAGTGAGTGCATTTCTGTCACATTGTATATCATAGAATCCTCATGAGTACATGAAATGATCCAAGTTTCTATACTTGAGAGTTAGCAGATTTGCGAGCCAGATCCATTTCTACACACAAGTTTCTATACATGAACTGGTTTTTCCCTCTTTTGTTATGTTTGAGTCTAATTTCTAAGCTATGGTTCTTGAATCTCTAAGCTGGGGTTTTGATTACTAAGATCGTTCTCCGAATGTTGAAATGGTTTCTATGCATAGGAACTACCCATGCCATGGAGTAACTGAGGTTGAAGTGAAGCTGCAGATGCTTTGGTACAAGGCCTATGTATTCCGTAGTTACTTGAGAGTTGGCAGCCTTTCAGTATTTGGTAGTCTAGGTTGCGTCAATTATATAATTATTGGAGTTGCCATTAACTTTCTTCATTTGTTGAATATTTTGCTTTTTTGGGTTGTGGAAGGCTTCAATTTTTTAGTAATTGGTTTCAACGGTTGGTGGTGGATACAGAAAGCATAAAATTGAATCCAAGAACCCCTTCATGTATTGGGTCTGTCATCATGGGCCATGGTGTGGGAGAATTTTAGAATAGTTTTTGCACGGTGCATTTTCGCATTATGTATAATGGAGTTTTCAATTATGGTGTTTGCCTCCTAGGAAAAATATTCATTTTGCTGAAATTCATTTTGCAAAATATACAGGAGAATGTAAAATTTCCATTAAAACAACGAGCTCTTTGAATTTCATTTGCTAATATTTGTTGTTTAGTTGTACTTCTTTTGTCCACTTTTGTTAGGCTTACTCTCTGCTCTTACTAACACACCTTTGGATTGATTATTTGATTTATTTCGTTACAGGGAATGATGAAATTCTTTAAAGCATGGCAATGTAGCTCACACCACCCGCAGAAGAACGACGCCAGTGGAAAACTCCCATTATTTGAAACTATCGTGAAACATGGATGTGCATGTGGATGGTGTGTTGCGTGTATTTTTGGCTATTCAATCATTATTTTTGGTTCATCTTAATCGCTATTATAAGTTCAGTTTGTAATGACCTTCCGTCCACTGTACAAATTTTTTTTTTTTTGTTGGCCTCTATTTGTTGTATGTGGATACTCTTGGAAGGAGCCAGGTTGGTGTGCTCGGGCGTGGCGATTCATAAGATTGGGTTGTCTTGATAAGTTCCTTTTAGCTACAAATTAATAGGCTACCATAAATGGTGTTTAACGAAAAAAGTGAAGGTAACCTCCATTCAGGGAATGACAATACATGGTTACAACTTATTTCGTTTTGTTATACTTTTATTCGTGTATGTTATAGATTCTCGCTGAGGCGGAACAATATTGTCTCTCACTTTACTCTCTGCGAATAATCTTTTCAGATTGAAGACAATTTTTCACATAGTTAATTTTATTTGCGTTTTGCATAGCTTAGAAGGGAAATTTTGTGGAGTTGAATTGGATTCGTGGAGTAAGAGTTGGCAATTGACGTAACTGAGGCTATACTATGTTTGCCTGTGTCTTCAGGGACAGGCATTTGCTAGCATAGGTTATTTGTGTTTTGTGTGTTAAACATATATAGGTTTTGGTGGCTTAATAAGGTTTGTATTGGGATCAAGTTATGTGGGTGTGTGCCTTTAGACACGAACAGTTGCCCACACCTTGCTAAAGAGTAAAGACGCTCAAAGTCAGTTCTAATGTTGCATTCTTCGAGCCGTGCCTTCAGGCACGGGCATGTACTAGTCTATGTATATTATATGTCAATATAGAATATTTATTTTTTAAAATATATGGATTCTTTGGAGAAAAAAAAAACTAATTAGTTTTACATTTAGTGACATATTGGCGACAATTTCCAATTTTCCTCGCCAAATTGTACCAAATTTCGTCGCCATTGTTCTAGCGACAGTTCAACAGGGCTTGGATACAATTACTTGATGTGCTACAGTAAGGCCAAAAGAGTGGTAAAATCCCCACATAAAAGACAGAAAACCAGGAAACGGAAGAAGGAAGAAGGAAAAAAGGACCCAGTAGAAAAATCGCCCTAGCTTTCAGAAACTTTATAAAAATATACTTGTACTTTAACTAATAGTAACAGAAATACACCTAAATTTACTATTCCGTTAACAATAAAGCTCATGCCATCTGATTCCATCAATTTGTAATGGATTGAGTTAACAGAAGGCATTAATCTTCCTTTTTCTTTACTTCAAAATATTACTTTTAACTCTTTTTTAAGTAATTAATAAATTTGCAATAATGTTTTTTTCTTATTATTTATCAAAAAATATTACTTAACCCCATTTTTTACTATTTACAAAAATAACCTCCCCTTTTTTTAACTTACAAAATTTACCTTTCCCTCTCTCTTTCTCTTCCTCCTTTTTTAGAAATTTGACATTACATCACCAATCAACCCCACAACCAACCGCCAAAGCCCTGGCCCCAGCCCCAATTTCAGAATTTAGAAATTACTTTTTAAACCTTTATTTTATTTTTTACTTCCAAAAATTATTTTTAACTCTTTCTTTTTTAGTAATAAATAAAAATGCAATAAATTTTTTGATAAATAATAAGAAAAATGAACTTTAGTGCATATTTATTAATTACTTAACAAAAGAGTTAAAATTAATACTTTGAAGTAAAAAGTAAAAAAAAAATTTTTTATGGAATTGGATGGCAGTGGCTTTGTTGTTAACAGAATGGTAAATTCAGGCTTTTTTTGTCATTAGTTAAAGTCCAGATGTTTTTTATAAAGTGTTAGGATGAAATCTATTTAAGCTGAGCACGAACCGAGATGCGTGCGGGTCAGCCTTTTTAGGGTTTCGGTCCATTGTATGCTTATAGTATAAAAGCAAAACTAGGGCAGCCTCCTTTTGTAACTCTGACATATTTTACATCATAGTGAAACACCCCAGCACCCCGTGGACGTACGATTGAGTTCATCGCTCAAGTCGGAACCACGTAAAATCTCTGTGTCTCTCTTCTCTCTGTTTGTGATTGTTTTCTCTTCGTTGGTTTGTTCTTCGATTGTGTGTGTTGATTGTGGGTTTGCGCGCTCGAATCCCCAACAACTGGTATCAGAGCTCCGGGTTAGGAGATCTAGGGTTTCACACAATGGCAGAAGACAAAGTCAAGATTGAAAAGTTCAATGGTACGAACTATGCTTTCTGGAAGATGCAGATGGAAGATATTCTGTATCAGAAGGATCTATATCATCCGATCAGCGGCGTTAAGCCAGAAAGCATAAAACAAGCAGATTGGGATATTTTGGATCGCAAAGCTTTGGGGACTGTGCGATTAACCCTCGCGCCGTCGGTTGCGTCAAATATTGCCAAAGAAAAGACTACAGCAAATTTATTCAAAGCCCTAGAAAAGATGTACGAAAAGCCTTCAGCGGTGAATAAGGTATATCTTATGAATAAGTTATTTAACCTAAAGATGCCTGAAAATTCTAATGTTGCTGAACATCTCAACGAATTTAATACGGTCACGAATCAGCTAGAATCCGTGGGTATTAATTTCGATGATGAAATTAGAGCTCTTGTTTTACTATCAAGTTTGCCAGAAAGTTGGAACGGACTTGTCGTGGCAGTAAGCAATTCTTCCGGGTCTGAAAAGATAAAACAGGAGGATGTTGTTGGTTTGATATTAGGCGAAGAGGCTCGGAGGAGGGTATCGGGTGAGGATACTACTTCGGGTTCAGCGTTGAGTACAGAGGATAGGGGCAGGTCTGCGAATAGGGGAAACAACAAGAACAAAAACAAGGGCAGAGCGGCTTCAAAGAACAAGGGCCGTAATAAATCTCGAGGAGGAGATACGAGGACTGAGGAGTGCTTCAACTGTGGTCAGAAGGGGCACTGGAGGCGAGATTGTAAAGCACCGGTAAAGCAACAGAACGGGAAAAATCAAGGGGGTAACAACACTACCTATGTATCTGATGAGTCTGATAATGATTGCTTGATTTGTTCGCTGGATTCTCGCAGTGAGTCTTGGATTGTAGACTCTGGAGCCTCATTCCATGCTACTCCACGCATGGATGTGTTACAAAATTATGTGCAAGGAAACTTCGGCAAAGTGTATTTGGGCGATGATGAAGCTTGCAGCATAGTTGGGAAAGGAGATGTACAGATTACTCAGATAGACGGGACAGTTCTGAAATTAAAGAATGTTAGACATGTGCCTAATCTAACACGGAATCTTATTTCAGTGGGTCAGTTGTCAGAGGGTGGAGTTGTTACATCATTTACTTCAGACGCATGGAAAATGAGCAAGGGGGCCTTGACTTTTGCTCGTGGTAAGAAAGATGGAACCCTTTATGTATCTACAGGTACATATAGTAGCATCGCGGTGGCAGCAAAAGGGATTGATTGCACTACGTGGCATCGTAGGCTAGGTCACATGAGCGAAAAGGGGATGAAAGTAATGTTGTCAAAGGGGAAATTGCCGGGTTGTAAGTCGCTGGACTTGGAGTTCTGTGAGGACTGTGTTCTCGGAAAACAGAGGAAAGTCAGCTTTACGAAGGTGGCTAGGACCCTGAAAACAGAGAAGCTGGAGCTTGTGCACACCGATGTGTGGGGTCCTTCTAAGGTAACCTCTCGTGGTGGTGCTAATTATTTTGTTACTTTCATTGATGACGCTACTAGAAAATTGTGGGTTTATTTTCTTAAACATAAGTCTGATGTGTTTAGTGTCTTAAAGAATTGGAGAGCACTAGTTGAGAATGAAACAGGAAAGAAATTGAAGTGTCTAAAATCAGATAACGGTGGCGAGTATTGTAGCGATGATTTTGAGGCTCATTGCGCTACAGAAGGGATTCGTAGGATAAAAACGGTCCCAAGAAAGCCAAGGCAGAACGGAGTTGCTGAACGCATGAATAGGACGATCCTAGAGCGTGCGAGGAGCATGAGGTTACATGCTGGGTTGCCTAAACAGTTCTGGGCTCATGCAGTAGATACGGCCGTGTACTTGATCAATAGGGGACCTTCAGTTCCTTTGAATTGTGGATTACCAGAAGAGGCTTGGACTGGTAAAGAGGTAAATTTATCCCATTTACGAGTTTTTGGTTGCATTGCTTATATGCATATAGAACTGACAGAAAGGGGTAAACTTGATGCTAAGTCTCGTAAGTGCGTGTTCATAGGCTATGGTACTGATAGCTATGGTTATAGGCTGTATGATTTTGAAAATCAGAAAACACGCAGGAGTGTGGATGTGGTATTTAATGAATCTGCTCTGTATAGAAACAGGAACAGTCAACCCGAGGAGGCTGAGGAAAGTTCAGACTTGGTAGAATTTGAAGGGATCCCAGACAGCAAAGTCCTGCAGCCTCAGGATATTAATACCGAATCCATTCCACAGGAAAATCCATAGACTCCCCCTCCCAGGAGGTCTACACATATTGCTAAACCTCCAATACGTTATTCTCCATCTTTACATTATTTGTTGCTAACAGATAGTGGTGAACCAGAATGTTTTAAAGAAGCATTGCAGGTTGAGACCAGGAAGGAGTGGGAGCACGCCATGGATGATGAGATGGATTCTCTCTCATCAAACCAGACTTGGGAATTGGTTCAGTTGCCTAAGGGGAAGAGAGCTTTGCACAACAAGTGGGTTTACAGGATTAAGGAAGAATCTGATGGTAGCAAACGGTTCAAGGCAACGTTGGTAGTGAAGGGTTTTGAGCAGAAACCAGGTATCGACTTCACTGAAATTTTTTCACCTGTTGTGAAGATTTGTACTATCAGATGTGTTCTTAATATTGTGGCTGTTGAGAACTTGCACTTAGAGCAGTTAGATGTCAAAACTGCTTTCCTTCATGGGGACTTGGAGGAGGACATCTATATGTATCAGCCAGAAGGTTATGTTGTGGAAGGAAAGGAGAATCAAGTGTGCAAGCTTAAGAAGAGTATGTATGGGTTGAAACAGGCTCCCAGACAGTGGTATAAAAAGTTTGATACTTTTATGACTAATACGGGTTTTAGTAGGTGTCATGGGGATCACTGTCGTTACTTTAAAAAGCTTGGTACGTCGTATCTCATACTTTTGTTGTATGTAGATGATATGCTTGTTGCAGGTTTAAGCATGGATGAGATTGTGAATCTCAAGGCACAACTGTCTAAAGAATTTGCAATGAAGGATTTGGGTTCTGCGAAGAAAATCCTTGGGATGCGAATTAGTAGGGACAGAGCAATGGGAAAGTTGAAGTTGTCACAGGAAGAGTATGTTAAAAAGGTGCTGAAACGTTTTAACATGGAGAATGCTAAGCCAGTTAGCACACCTTTGGCAAGTCACTTCAAGCTTTCAAGTGAAAAGAATGCAGTAACTGATGAAGAACAGAGCTACATGGCAAGTGTTCCATATGCCTCGGCAGTAGGCAGTTTGATGTATGCCATGGTTAATACAAGGCCAGACATTGCTCATGCAGTGGGAGTTATCAGCAGGTTCATGGCAAATCCGAACAAGGAGCATTGGGAAGCAGTCAAGTGGATTCTGCGTTATCTGAAAGGTACTACGGATTTGGCTTTGTGTTATGGGGGTTCTGATATTTGTTTGCAAGGTTTTGTGGATTCAGATTTAGCAGGGGACATTGACAGCAGGAAAAGCACTACTGGGTATGTGTTTACTTTGAGGAGTGCAGCAGTCAGTTGGGTCTCACGGCTACAGAGAATAGTGACTATTTCCACGACAGAGGCAGAGTATGTTGCAGCCACAGAGGCGTGCAAAGAGATGGTATGGTTAAGGAGCTTCATGAAAGAGTTGGGTAAAGAGCAAAACAAATGCAGATTGTTCAGTGACAGTCAGAGTGCTATACATCTGGCGAAGAATGCAGCCTTTCATTCGAGGACCAAACATATCGACATAAAGTATCACTTTATTCGCTCTCTGTTGGAGGAAGGATAGTTCACTTTGGAGAAAATTCACACAAGTGAAAATCCGGCAGACATGTTCACGAAGGTGGTTACTGTGGGGAAGCTGAAGGCTTGTTCAGCTTCCGTGGGTCTCCAAGCTTGAGTGGGAGACTGGGCGCTGGTGGTGTTTATGATTGATGGTGTCTGAATATGACCGTTGATGTTTGGGGGTGCCGCTGTAAACAGTTTTCAAGTGGGAGAATTGTTAGGATGAAATCTATTTAAGCTGAGCGCGAACCGAGATGCGTGCGGGTCAGCCTTTTTAGGGTTTCGGTCCATTGTATGCTTATAGTATAAAAGCAAAACTAGGGCAGCCTCCTTTTGTAACTCTGACATATTTTACATCATAGTGAAACACCCCAGCACCCCGTGGACGTACGATTGAGTTCATCGCTCAAGTCGGAACCACGTAAAATCTATGTGTCTTCTCTCTGTTTGTGATTGTTTTCTCTTCGTTGGTATGTTCTTCGATTGTGTGTGTTGATTGTGGGTTTGCGCGCTCGAATCCCCAACATAAAGTTCATGAAAATTCAGGGGCTTTTTTAAAATTTTCCCTCATCCTTCACGTAACATTGGGAAAAAACTGCATAATAAAGTTTCAACCACAAACAGATTGTCCTTATCCCTGAAGTGAAAACTCCTCTCCAGGTATCTCAGATTGGATAAATACAGATGTGCTTCTGGGCAGTGGGTGAATATGTTAGCAAGTCCTCTATAATCTTCAGTGCCAATGTTACTGGGGAGAGGAAGCAGGAGTGCAGGCAAGTCCTTGGATATTCTAATAGTGTGGAGGGAAGCGAGTACTTGGTCCTCCCCTATATTATTGGAAGATCTAAACTAAATGCCTCGGCTTATGTGAAAGAGAAGGTGACCACACGAGCTAAATGATGGGCTGGACAAAAGGTGAATTCTGCTGGTAAGGAGGTCTTGGCGAAATCAGTTTTGTTGACGCTTCCAATTTACATTATGGCCTGTGTGAAAATCCCTAAAAGTCTATGCAAATCCAGACTCAATTGAGGCACAAATTTTCTGGAATGGGGAGGATGAGGCGAGGAAAATTCATTGGCCTTAGCTATCACGAAGCCTGAATAAAAATGTGCAAACAAAAAGAAAATAAAAATATGGAACACGAAGCCTGAATAAAAATATTTTAAAAAACTCAAACAAAAAGAAAATAAAAACTGGATATTTTATTAAAGTAAAATGTGCAAACTTAAACCAATATTTTTGTTAAGCAAGATCGGCACAATATCAAATATTCTCCAACTCCAAATTTTACAATGAACTACCAATAAATAAAGTTGCGGAAGTTAATAAATAAAAGTGCAGAAGCTTTTTTACAATAGAAAAGAAATAAAAATGCAGATGCCCTGGAGGTCTAAACAGAAGGTCTTAATAATGTCACAGAGTCCACTACAATCCCCCATGCACTATCCTGGGAAAAAAAAAAAGTGGAATAAATCCGTAAGCTGGAAGCAGGGCCGGCCCAAGAGGCCGCCGCCTTGGGCCTCCACATTTTGGGCAAAAAATGAGGCACCCCTTCCTAGATAAGTATACATATTTTTTGTGTGCAATTATAATATAAACTCCTTTGGTAGTTTAGTGGTAAAGTGTTTGCTCTTCCAAATAAGATGTATGGGTTCTAAACTTGGTAGAGTATTTTTTTGAAGTATCTTTTTGCAGAAAAAATTTCTTCTATCACACAAATTAGGATTGCGTCCATTGAATATTATTGCAACCGCACAAGCCATTAAGGCCAAAATATTTACCATGTTGAATAGTATGAATGAAAATTATATATAGATAAGTATTTCTGTTTATTGTTTTTCAATTAGAAAATTTATATAGGGCACCATTTCACCCATTGGCCTAGGGCATCCAAATACATTGGGCCGGCCCTGGCTGGAAGCCCAGTGAGTAGTTAAGCATATTAAGGGTAATAATACAGAGTGGCATGCATATAAATGAACGATAACTGAGGGTTCCAAAGGGAGGGCTTGTGAAGAAGTTCTTGATATGGATCAGGAATTGGGTTCATACGAAAAGATTCATTGGGTTCTTTCAACCCATCACAATACTTAAGAAGCAAAAATGTCATATACAGAGTAGCAGTTTTTCAAAGTTCAGTGGATTCACATGAACCTACATGGTTCTACATACTGTCGCCCCTACATGGAAGGTGAGAGTTCAATTCTCGCCAAGAACGAGTACTTGCTGGTGGTTGATGTCCCACTTGTATGCCATTTAGCTGTACCCTTTCCCCTTCCCCTAAGGAGCACGCTAGAGATTTATTGAGCTACAAAACAAAAAAGCCAAAATTAGCCATTGAATTAGGGGGAAATTAGCCCAAACGCAATCTCAATCTCCATATATATATGTGTGTGTGTGAGTGTCCATCATTACAGCTATTCCTCCCACTCCAACTATTTACACAATTGCTGTATCATCACAAGAAATTTCCAGTTGAAGAATACAATTAATTTTAGCCCTAAATCATGGTTACTCTTTCAAATTTTTGAAGCACAGTCCTTTACTTTTGATGGTTTGTTCTTATGTACTCGTATTGTCGCTTATTTGCAATTTTCCGATTTCAATATCAATTATGGATGCTTATTAATCTTCCACAAAAAGAAAGGCAAAAGAGGGTGAGAAAATAAGGAGTCTATTGCATGGGTGCAGATCTTTCATGAATTTAAGAGCAGGGAAGAGAAAATAAGGAGTCTATTGCATGGTGCAGATCTTTCATGAATATGAGAGCAAGGAAGATCAAACCTGAACGCATTTTGATCTTCTTCTTCTTCTTCTTCTTCTTCTTTCCAATTTTTTGATCTGAGAGAGAGAGAGAGCGGGAGAGAATTAGTTTACTTGATTGTGAGAACCAGGCAAGGTAAAGCAATGCATAAAGCGAAATGGGAAAATATAAACAAAATTTGGCCGAATTAATTAATGGACTTACTTGGTTATCTTAATTTGCAAGCCATTGTTTCCTTCACTCTCTTGCTCTACCTTAATTTTCATGGCAGAAGAAGCAAGAGAAGGGTTGCACCCATGTAACTCAATTGTCTTCAGCGTCGGTATATCCCCTATCCCAGATGGGATCTGTTTGAGTCGAGAACATCGTTCTAACACTAGTCGCTCGAGTCTTGGAAAGTCATCACTAGAGGCAACCCACCGCAAAATCTCATGCGATTTCAATTTCAAGAACTTGAGTTTAGGGAAAACCCCACTTGTTTCCCAAAAGAACCCAACGAGGGAAATACACGATAGCTTTAGAGCCTCGAGGTTGGGTAGTAACTTGGTGAGTTTCGACATGTCACCAGAACTTAGACGGGTCCCCTTCAAAGTTAACTTGATAAGGTTTGGGGGGAATCCAAGATAATGGCTACTTGCGAATTTAGGAGTAGAGAGCTTCAACTCTTGGACATGGTTTAGAAACTCTAAGTTTGGAAGTCGAGATAATCTCCAATCTGTATAACCGCATTCTGAGACATTGAGTCCCAACTTTCTGAGATTAGGAGACCTAGCCAACACATCAGTCCAAGACCGAGTATTTATCCACGACAGAGTTTGTAAGTTACCCATAAATAAAGGATAGTCAACAAGGTTATCTGGACTTTCGATATCAATATTAACCCCAGGTCCAGTAACACGTACATGCCTCAATTTTACCATCTTCCTAATACTATGGGGCAAGTAAAAACCAGAGTGACCAAATGAAGAAAAAATAAGGGTTTCTAAATTCTGAAGATTGGATATTGAAGCTGGGAGACAACGTTTAGCATTTTGTAATCTTGAACCAAGAGGCAAGAGAACACCTAGATTCAGGTACTTCAACAGAACTAGTTGTAATTCTATCACACATGGGAACAAAGAGAATCTAGAATGCAACACCCTCAGAAGTTTGAAACGGTAATTAGGACCGTGGAAGGGAAACAAAGAGCGGGTGTACTTTCGAGCAGGAGTACTATCAATACACATAAGAGGAATAATGGACTTCGATGACGAGGAACAAGAAGAAGAGGAAATGACTAGAGTACCGATAATCCGCTGGAGAAAATACTCTTCCTTGGCTTTTTGGAGGCAAAATTCACGCAACAAATCATGAATACCACATGCCTTGATTCGACCGTCGTACCCTGTTCTGGAAACTAACACAAGACTTCTCCCGATTAAATCCATCAGGTATTCCTCGGCAACATCTTCCAAGCTTTTTTCACCTGTCCTCCTTACAAATCCCTCAGCAACCCATAACCAAATCAAGTTCCAAACAGGAATTGGGAAGTCCTCTGGAAATATTGCAAAATAGAGAAAGCATGGTTTCAAGTGATGAGGTAAGTGGTTATAACTCAATGCTATTGTCTTAGTCCATAGTTCTGGGTCGGTAGCCATCTGTGAATTTAAGGTTTCCCCCACCTGCTTCCACCGCTGTTGACTCTTCTCTTCATTTCTAAGAATTCCCGCTACAACAACAATTGCAAGTGGTAGTCCTTGACACTGTCGAGCTATTTGCTTTCCTATATCCATGAGCTCCGAAGGGCAGGTTTCTCTTTGAAATATCTTCTTTCGTAAGAGATTCCAACTCTCATCATGAGATAGGAAACTAGGAGAAAGAGGAGGGAAACACATGGGTTTGGAAAGCAAAGCTACATGTTCCTGTCGACTAGTGAACATAATCCTACTTCCGTTGTTATCATCTGGAAAACAATTTTCCAAATCAAACCAGGCCCAATGATCCCATATGTCGTCCATCACAATGAAGTATCGATTTCCCTTTAATCTTTTGTACAATTTTTGAGCTAATACCTCATCTGTATCGTCGTTGATTTGATCTATGCCACTTCTACACTGCAAATCAAAACTTAAAAGGCCAAGTAACAAATCCCTCTTTTGGTACTCTTGAGAAACAGATATCCAAGCGCGCATATAGAAGTAGTATGTCACGAAAGGATCATTATACACTCCTGTAGCCAAAGTAGTCTTACCTAGTCCAGCCATCCCAACAATCGAAATAATCTTAAGCTGCTTCGAACCTCCAGTAAGTTGCTCCTTTAAGATCATTGTCTCCTGCTCAAATCCCACAATTGTTTCCTCCTCCCCCTCCCACTTACTACTATTTGTTGCTCTTGATGCATCTCTATCAATCGAAAATTTTCTGACATTATTTACTGTTTGCACATTGTATGTCCTCTTGTCATACATTTCCTTTGCCTCTGTTCTGATTGCTTCAATCTCTTTCTTGAGATGGCCAAGATTTAATGAGCAATTGTGACCTGTTTTCCCTAGTATGCCAATTTTCTTTATTAGCTTTGCTATCATATTCTCCTCCGCCTCCTCCTCCTCCTTCAAGACAGTGTTAACTATGAACAAGTCAACGGCTATTTCAGCCTCATACACCACATCTCTAATTTGTGCCTCCAGGTTTTTCGCTCCTTCATGGTCTTTAAACTTGATCCGTAAATCCTTAAGGAAGGCTATTAGAAATTGTAGACTCTTGTAAAGCCAAGCAATTTGATCCTCCTCTTCCCTAATCAAATCTCTCTTGCAGCTCATTAGCTCCTCCAAGTTTTCCATCACAAGACTGGCAATAGTTTCAGCCATAACTCTCTAGTTGGAGTTCTGCTGCTTATCTTTTGTTTTCTTGTTGGCTTCTTGCCAATCTCGGATTTCTCGGATCCTTGCTCCTGTAATCAATGTAACAATTTCAAGGATAATAAAAAATAATAATTCGACCGTCAAAAAAAAGTTGAGGGTGAAAAGTAGTTAACCCAAAAGAAAAAAATTCTCGAGAGTTGATGCCACAAATGTGGGGCAACAAATATTTCACAACTTGCAAAATACAACAGATATAACGCGGTATGCCTAATTTCGAAGAAGAGTCTGAAACCAAAGACTAAAGTTATTACTCCTCCCATTTCTTAATGTTAATCTTTTTGAGAAATGCCTTCTTTGGTTCTCCTCTCAGAAAAATTTATCTCCAAAATTTGACTGTTTCATTATTATGCTTTAACAAGACTCGTAAATCTCAAAGTAAAACAGTACACGTTTTGGGTGGGGAGGACAAAAAACAGAGAAGGGTAATAGGATGTAAAGTTACATGTGAGTATGACTGGCTCTTTATTTATTTATTTTTTTGCCACTTTAGTAGCTTGGAATTGTTACTGAATAGACATTTGTTGGGCATGTGACGAGGCACGGTAGTGGCAACCCCACCTCCAATCATCTTTTGAAAAGTAAAAGTTGTTTCTCAATAGTACCACACAAGTATTGGAGGGAGAGAGAAAAGATTGCACTCGGCTGAAGTAAATTGGGCAGATGGGGTAAAGAAGAAAGATTTAAGAGGAGTAAATTGATTTGGCCTCAGTTTGTAGTTTTTTTCGCTATAAAGTTTGTAGTAGGCCAAACATAACGACTCGAATCATATCAAGGAGCGTGGGCCGAAGCTAATGACAGGAGAAGTTGCCGTATTTAAACCCAGGTTCGGCTTGAACCAACGCTTAGCCATGAACGATGGTCCACCCACCCGACGGCCATCTCAAAGAGTCATCAAGCTTGGTCACTGATAGGTGCTGACGCGTTTTAGTGTTTTATGGTGTTTGCAGGCCTCAAAGACTGATGGGTGCAAAAACGTGCAAATTGGGTTGAGTAATAAGAAGACTAAAAGAAGCTTGGGGTCATAATGCAGATTGTCTAAAAGTTACATGATTAATCTATTATTACCCAAAGTCCAAAGGGCCTTAATGTAATTCATGACTCAAAACCCTACACTATAGTCTATAAAATATGATGCTACTGACATCGGGTGGCAGTTCTGGGGCGGCAGTTCGGAGAGCGGCAGTTCTTGGACGTAATCAGGCGGTAGTTCTCGACCGACATTGGTGGATTTTCTAGCATTCCGACCATGACTTCATCAATCCATACCTCTACAGTTCCCATTCCCATGGCTGGCTAAACCCCTTGTCTAGGGAGAAGATGAAACTTCATATCAAGTAACTCTGTTTGTGCGTAGGATTTTGATTTATTATTCGGATCGATTGTATGACTAAGAACCCGTTTTGTTTTGATCAAACGAAATGATTTTTAATGGTTTTAATCTATTGAGTATTTGTATGCGCGCTTTCAAATACGAGTTATACAATGGTTTTCATTGATTGTGATTGGAGTTCTGAGATAGATTATGCTCGTAAGACGGATCGTGCCGTTAGGCGGCCTGACCGTGCTACTGAGACAGTCCGTGCTATGGGATAGTCTATGCCTTTTAACAACGCAATTATTTTCTTGACGATTATCGAAAGGGTTTGCAAGTCCTAGCGATAATCCCTTCTGATTCGAATAATTAAACCGAGCCTATGTATATCGTTGTTACGTGGTTGGAGTGGATTCGAAACCCTAGCTCTTTTTCCCATCAACTTTCAAGCTCTTACTTTAATTATTTTCTTTATTTAATCAATCCTCAAAATCAAATCAATCCAACTTTTTATGTCCGAATTAATCTAGAAGTTAATTGAATTTGTCGTAACTCAGCCATACTGTCTCCGTCGGAACGATACTCGGTCTTAACCATTATTCTACGGAGTAGTAGTTACCTCCAAGGTTTTATAAATATATTTTTGACACGAAACGACGCGGTCAGTTACCTTGAAGACGTGCAACTCAGTCGTCTCTTCCTGCGAGTTTCCTACTTTTAAGCTCGGTCAAAGATGAGGCTCGGCCAACCATGATGCCACGCGCCTCTCCACGCGCTGAAGCGGTTACGCCAAAAGATAATGATGGGAGCACAAGGGGGTACCAGCTCACACTTAGAGCAGTTACCAGATCTTATCGGTGACGTCACAATGACGTTAGCCCATCCGTGCCAAGCACGTACCTGTACTTGGGAGCAAGCCAAGCAGACCCTATAAATATCAAAGGATAGCAACCCTAAAAAGGTACACACTACTCAATTCCTAAAACCTAGTCTCTTACTTTGCTCTCTGCACATTCTCATCCTCTCGCCGGAGGGGCTTGCCGGGCAATCCGGCCTCGAGCGTTCATTGTGCAGATTAGGGACAAGACGGCTAGGAAATATTCGAATCAAGTGAAGAGGAACTTGGATCAAAGATCAACGGGCCACACAAAGTTCATTTGGCACCAAATAGCTGAAATAGAACACAGCATCGGCCAAGAAAACAGTGGCCTTTTGGCTAGGTAATATTAGTCTTGATAGCAAGAGGTGATCATGGAGTTCAACGGTGGGACAATATCGAAAAAAGTACGAGGTTCAGCCGAGCCCAGTCCATTAGCACCTATCGCGCACCAAATCGGAGCAGAACACACAGAGCAAGAGAATGATCAACAAACACCAGTGCCGGCCCCGACATTTGGGTTGCCCAAGCCCGACCTCAAGCTTGGTTGCCCACTTAGTATTAAGTAAAAAAAAAAAAATTCATACAAGGAAAAAAAACTTACAATAACAATAACAAAAACAAGATTATATATTGTGCCTTTAGCTTCAATTACATCCCAATTATTGTGCTTTATGATTAGCACAATCTGATTCAAAGAAAACAACTTCTCCTTGCATTTTTTAAAGCAAATTCTTCAATTAAATCATCGTACTCTAACTTATCCAAGTACTCATTTTCAATTGAGATCATAGCTAATCCACTTAATCTCTCCTGTGACATGGTAGTCCGAAGATATGTTTTTATCAACTTCAACTTGGAAAAGCTCCTCTCCGCCGAAGCAACTGTGACCGGAATAGTAAACAAAATTCGATAAGCAACCCAAACCATTTGGAAACCGCCATCTTTCCAATAAGACTTTATAAAATCAAGGATGTCGATCGATTTTGTTACTTCTCTCGGCAATATTGTTTTCAAATGTCTAAGTTCTTGGAACAACTCATTCCCATAAATATCACCACGTTCTTTGTATTCCAAGAAACTTTCTAGTTTAGTACAATGCTCTATCAATTGCTCTTCACTAACACTTTTGAATTTCGCGTTAAACAAAAATCCAAAAATTGAGTCATAAAGTTCAAATTGCTTAAACCGGTCCTTAAGTGATGCAAGAGCTTGATCTATGATGAGGAGGAAATAAGAAGTTCTAAAACGTTCTTCCGGTGATTGACTTCCATGGGCATCATCTACCACATCCTCATCAAATTGCTTCTTTCTTTGAACAACTCTTTTTTTTGCAAAAACCGGTTCAAAACCAACAACATGAGCAAGTTCTTTGGCTTCCTTCATCAAGTCTTCAAAACCATCTTCTCTAAGCTCTTCAAAGAATAAAATCAACTCTTTTATCCTTGTAATTGCATCTTCAATATCCATCTCTTCTCGTTGAAGAATTTTGCTAACTTGATTAACTTTGTCTAAGATTTTGTACCAAATACATAAGCTAATCAAGAACTCAAAATCCTCCAAAGCATTCTTGCACAAGCCTTTAGCTTCCGAAAACACAATATCTTCTTTAGAAACATTTGCAATTTCGATCAATGCATCTCTTAATTCCGGTGCTTGATTTCTTATTGCTCTAACACTCTCAATATGACTTTCCCAACGAGTAACTGACAATGCCTTTGGTGTCAAACCCTTCACATATGCTCTAAGAATATCCCACCATTGTGGTGAACCCGAAAACAAAGTATAAACTTTTTGCACATATCCAAAAAAGTCTCTTGCTTTTGCACTAGATTTTGCCATATCACATAGTGCAAGGTTTAAGCTATGACAACCACATGGAATATAGAATGCTCTGGGATTTACATCAAGTAGCCTTTTTTGTACACCTTGATTTTTACCTTTCATATTTGAGCCATTGTCATAACCTTGTCCTCTTATATCATCAATGTTGAGTTTGAGATCAACCAAAGCTCCTTCAAGTCGCTTGAAAAGCCCAAGCCCCGACGTGTCCTGAACCTTAATAAACCCAAGAAAGAATTCCTCCACTTTGACTTTACTTTCATCCTCAACATTCACACATCTTATAACAATCGACATTTGTTCATCATGACTAAGATCCGGAGTACAATCAAGAATAACCGAAAAGTACTTTGCTTTCAAAATCTTCTTCAAGATTTTATCTTTAATCTCTTTTGCCAACAAGTTTATCAATTCATTTTGAATTTTGTGGCTAAGATAATGATTTTGAATCTCTTTATCTACCACACGTCGAAGGTGCTCTTGCATAATAGGATCAAATTCCGCAACAAATTCAATAAGTTGACAAAAAAGTCCATTATTCTTCTCATAAATCTTCTCATTAGTTCCACGGAATGGCAAACTATTTCGAGAAAGAGTCTTCACAACCTCAATTATTCGAACTAGTATCATCTTCCAACGAACTCTCTCTTTGTCGATTAGATCTTCCATTCTCTTGTCAATTGTTGCTTTTTGTTGGAGTCCCTTTTGCAAGTCCACCCATCTCACAACATTGGAGATATGTTCTACATTCCTTTCATGGTCTCTAAGCTTTGTAGGAAGGTTATGCCAATCACTAGTTCCCTCCCCGGCCAAACTAGTTGTCATTGTTTTATGCTTGAATAACTTGCAACAAAAACAAAAGACCTTATTCAACTCATTTGAATACACAAGCCACTTCCTTTCTTGCTTCTCACCATTTGGAAGATCACAAATGTAAAGATGGGAAGAAAAGTGTCTCCCACGAGTACCTTCTTTTGGAAATGCATCATTCTCTTTTACAATCTTAATAGGACCTCGTAGAACTAACATTATCCTCTTCGAATCATTTATGCTTCCCCACAATCCCGGATCATAGTTCACATCAACATCTTTCTCAAGGTCAAGCATACTTTCATATTCTTCATTCCCTACATTTTCATTCATAGGAGTAGAGTCTTCATTATGCCCCTCTCTAGATTCTTCATTTGCTACATCAATATCTTCACTCATAGGTTCCTCATAAACGTTACTCATATTTGTGCCACTAGCTTCTTCATTAACACCTTTATCTCTAAGATTATCATTCACGTCATCTCCCCCAAATTCTTCATCACTTTCTTCTTCAACTTGACTCGAAAGAAGAGATTGTTGTTTTTTCGCATTAAATAGGCTAGATATTGAACCCACTAGTGATTTTTCCATTGCATCTTTTCGCTGCCTCACTTTTCTATTTTGAGCGCCGGATTTTTGTTTGCGCACTCTCACTCTATTCTTGTCATTCTCAATCTTCGTCATAGTACCTACTACCTATATTAGTACACGTCACCAATAAAAAACCCAATACAAGTAATCTGTATTCACAGTATTTTGTTATGCATAATAGCTATGAAAAAAACAAAAAAACAGTCACAATCCCCTATGAATTTATTATGCTTTTATCAGTTTTATGCTCCACTACCACTGTTGTATTAGTTTATTATGCCTTTATGACTTATGCCCCACTCCTCCTCCACTAACGTGACTAACCAGTAACCAATTCAATCGAATAAAGAAAAGATTCAAATGAAGATTGAAGAACAGAAGGGCACTTACTATTGTCTATTGTTTGTCGTTACTACCGAGGCGAGAAAGAGAAACAAAATCCCAGTCCCTTGAATCTGCTCTTGCCTCTTTCAATTTGCAAATGAAGACTTCGATCAGGCGTCGGCGTCGGCGCCGACTCGGCGTTGAAGAAGAACAGGAATTGAAGGACAATAGAATTATAGAAAGGTGACCAGGTATCTCTTTCTTCTTCAAAGTTAGGTTTAGACCAGGTATGGAAAATTTGGGGGCAAATGAAGCAATCCCGTTTCCCGTCCTTTCTAATTTCCGTGCCGTCCCTTCTCTGTTTTTTTTCTCCTTTTTATCTGGTATATGCCCTTCTAATTTGTCTTCTTAATTTTTGCCTTCCTAAATTCTTTTTATCTCCTATTTACCCCAAGCATAGAAAACCCTTTGTTTGCCCTCCTTATTTTTCCAAGTATCATAATTTTTTTGAAGTGGGTGGAAACTATACATCTTCACAATTTTTTTTGAATTTGTAAAAAAAAAATTTGGACCATGCCCCTAAAATTTTTTCCGTTGGATTTATATATATATATATATACAAATTTTTTTTTTTTTTGTTGCCCCTTGCCGGGGGTTGCCCGAGCCGGCGGGCTTGCGGGGCTTACCCCCCGGCCGGCTAACACGAATGCCCTGGTATAAAGTTCATACGACAAGAGCTACGAGATCGAAGCGATACCTGAGCTTCCAAGAACCGGGAAAAAGCATGAGGTTCAGTCGAGTCCACTCCTTTCGCACCGATCGCACAAATCGAAGCAGAACACTGAGAGGGAGAGAGAGAGAGAGAGAGAGAGAGAGGGAGAGTTCAACGCATGTAACAGTAATTGAATCTGCATCGCACTGAGTGAGAGACTCGTAGTTTCGTACAATAAATATCAAGACCTGCTTCCCCCACCACCCCCCACCACGACCCCGCACCACGCACCCCCCACACCACACCCCACCGCGCCCGCCACCCCACCCCCCCCGGGACGGCCCCACCTCCCTTTTCCCGGACTACCCCGCCCCTCCCTCCCTCTCTCCTTTTTCTTTCTTTCTTCTTTCTTTACAGTTTGATTTTTTTTTTTCCCCTTTTATTTCCAGTTTGGTTTTTTTTTTTTCATTTTATTTCCAGTTTCCTTTTTTTTTAATAATAGGTTCAAGTCTAATTCTAGGCTTTGTAAAGTAATTGAAAGAAAAAAAGTGTTTCAATTGATCATGTTTATCCGACTGTTTTATTTTTCTGTTTTTGCCCTTTATAGATTAAAAAATATAGTTACAAAAATAAGTGTTTCAATTTTCAATCCGTTTGAATCAGTGCAAATATGTTATTTTTCTAATAATTTCATCCTAAATAGTCGTAATAAATTTTTGGCTTCAAGGCCTTTCAATGGACACCCTAAGAGAGTTTTGAAACTAAATAATGAGCTTTAGGGTGTTTGTTGAAAGACCTTAAACTAAAAAAACGATCTTTACTCTGATTTAACTGAATTGCAAATTAAAGCACTTAATTCTTGAATTATATTTTTAAATATACAAAGGGTGTATTTATAGAAATTAAATAAATAAGATATAAGTAATTAAATAAAAAATAAAGGTCAGCATGGAACATATAAATTAAAGGTTGAAATATTTAGTGTTTCAAATTTCAATCCGTTTGAATGGGTGAGAAAATTTTATTTTTTTTATCATTTAATTCTAAAGGGTCATAATTAAATTTTGACTATAGGACTTTCGTTAATTAGCTCTAAGAAAATCGTAGAATCAAATATCTCTTAGGACTAACCAACGAGAGCCCTAGAGTCAAAATTTAATTATGACCCTTTAGAATTAAATGATCAAAAAAATAAAATCTTCTCACTCATTCAAATAGATTGAAATTTGAAACACTTAATTTTTCAATGTACAGTTTATATATTAAAAAATATGGTTAAAAATAAAGTGTTCCAAATATCAATTCGTTTGAACCGATAGAAAGATTTTAGTTTTCTGATCATTTTATCCTAAATGGTCATAATTAAATTTTGATTATAGGGCTCTCGTTGATTAACCCTAACAAAATCGTTGAATCAAATATATCTTAGGACTAACCAATAAGAGTCCTATAATCAAAATTTAATTATGACCATTTAGAATTAAATGATCAGAAATATAAAATCTTCCCACCCATTCAAACGGATTGAAATTCGGAACACTTAATTTATTTTCGTTAAATTTGGTTAAATTATTATTGTTGATTAGAAGTTATTTTTATTATTCATTGTTAAGACTAATTAATTAAAATAATATAAATTTATTAAGTATGAAGACAAATTTAATTGAAAATAGAATTTGAGTTAACCAAAAAAAGAAGAAGGGAGGTAAATAGGAAAAGAAACAAATAAAGAAAAAAAGAAGAAGGAAGGTTAATGGGAAAAGAAACAAATAAAGAAAATAATTGAAAATTTAAAAAAAATTCAAATGAAAAGTAAGAAAAGGAAATAAAGGAAAAAAAAGAAGCAAACTGGAAACTGGGGGGGTGGGGGGGAAGAAAGTAATTGAAAATTAAAAAAAAAATTCAATGAAAAGTAAGAAAAGGAAATTAAATAAAAAGAAAACAAACTGGAAACCGGAAGGGGGGGGGGGGGGGGGTTGTGTGTGTGTGTCAGGGGGGGGGGAAAGAGCAATTTACTAAATATCCAAGCTTGTTTGTTTTCATATGACTCTGTCTTGGAACGAAAATAAGTACTTATTTTATGTGTTTACGCAAATTATTTTTTTATCAATGTAAATCTTGTTTGATAAATCTCATTGAGATCTTCAATACAGTGCAAAAAAAATTGAAAAATTATTTTTCATTTACATTATTTTTGAGTTTGAAAATGTGAAATAAATACTTATTTTTTAAGAATGTGTTCTGGAACGGGACTTACGTATAAGTAAACGGTAAAAGACGATAAATTTTTGGAAAAATTTCAAAATAGCACATGACATTTCACACAAATCACACACAGGCACCTGACCTTTAAAAATTATCAAAAAAACACCTGACCTATTTAAAAACCCCTCAATTTTACACCCGCCGTTAACTTTCCATCCAAAACAGACGGAAATGCTGAAAATGTGCATTTTGGCACAAATATTGGCAAAACAAGATTAAGGCTCATTTTGGCAAAACACAATATTATACTCATAAACAAGATTAAAGCTCGATTTGGCTTTAAAAGTCAATTAATAACTTAATTTTTGTCTTTATTCAAAAGAAAAATCCCATTTGTTAGTTTTGCGTGAAGATGAATTAATAAGTCAAAAAAATTACTTAACTTTTCAATCCAGACACACCCTAAATAAGGAATCAAGCTTAATTTCGTAATTAAATACCCATAACTATGCAGTCAAATAAGATTCCGTATTAAAACAAAGGAAAAGGCATAAAGAAAAAATATAGAATAGTCAAGCTTAATTTAGTAATTAATTAAATACTTATGACTTGGCACTTTTCACGCCTACCCATGACTATTATATGTTTTTTGTTTTTGCCTTTTCCTTTGTTTAATATAGAGTAATCTTATTTGGCTGCATAGTTATGAGTATTTAATTACTAAATTAAGCTTGATTCCTTATTTAGGGTGGATTTGGATTGAAAACTTAAGTAATTTTTGTAACGCCCCAATTTTCGGACTCGTTAATTAAATCTTTTTCAACTGATTTAATAATTCATAAAACTAATATATAAGAAATGAAATTTTATTAAACAGAGTTTAACAGCGGAAACCTTAAATACCAAATTCAAACCTACTTAATTGTCTTACGACTCAACAAACATAAAACAGAATTTGACAAATGTGATAGCACTTTTGGAAATTCAAATAATATTACTCCAAATTAACAGAGCTTCTAAGGATAAGACATTCAAGACTCGACAAACTCCCCTTCCTCAGCTGGGAGGTCCTCAGCCTGATATTGATCATCTTGTAGAGGATTCTGTTCTTCGATCTCCTGATTATCTGGCATGAAACGCCAGCCCAACGACACTATAATGAGTTTTGAAACTCAGTGGATAAATCTTACCCATTAACCCTTACTCTACAAGCAATCAAATTTATAATAAAATGAGGTAAGAATCGAAGAGCACAAAACTTATTTCATCAAATAACCATCAACTTAAGTAAATTCCAGAATCTCAACTTCTATCATCATTCCAATACCGCAGTATTCACCGCGTTCCAAACTCAGAATTTCACTAGACATACTTTACAAGTCCTGCTATGCTACCCTCATCCAGAGGTCCTAGTAGGTTACTCTCACAATTCTAGGTCCATCAGGCTGCCCTTAAGGTCCTGCTAGGCTACCCCTGAGGTCCTGCTTGGTCACCCCTACAATTCTAGGTCCATCAGGCTGCCCTCAAGGTCCTGCTAGGCTACCATCAATACCTGAGGTCCCGCCAGGCTACCCCTAAGGTCTTGCTTGGTCACCCCCACAATTCTAGGTCCATCAGGCTGCCCTCAAGGTCCTGCTAGGCTACCCACAATACCTAAGGTCTCACCAGGCTACCCCTAAGGTCCTGCTTGGTCACCCCCACAATTCTAGGTCCATCAGGCTGCCCTCAAGGTCCTGCTAGGCTATCTTCAATACCTGAGGTCCTGCCAGGCTACCCCTGAGGTCCTGCTTGGCCACCCTAGCTACACCGGGTCTTTCAGGCTGCCCTCAAGTCCTACCAGGCTACCCCCGATCACATGAGGTCCTGTCAGGCTACCCCCGAGGTCCTGCTAAGCCCACAAATCATCCAATATCCATAATGTCTTTCTACGTTCTCGATTCAATCAACAAAGCAATTATTTAAATGAGTAAACAGATCATACTATCACCACATACACAGGATAATTGAACTACCGTAGGTCACCTCCAGTGAGCTTAAGTCCAAACTAACCTCACAACAATTTCGATACGTTTCAATACCAAAGTATTTGCAAGTGGATCAATAATAACAACAATTCATAAAGAATCAATGAAACATAACATTATCAATAGTTCAAAAGACAAAATGAATTTCACATAAAGTATTCGGATTTGTCCTTGTGACTTTTGGGTTTCATTAGAATTTCGCACATAGGTTCATTTTAGTAATTTCTATTATTTGAGGAGTGGATAGTTATTTCGGACCATTGGTTCATTTTCACACTTTGGTTGAGTAGAGGGTTAGTTTTTAAGTTGGTTAACCGTTAGGGGTTAACTCGTGGCTTTGCAAGCTTTAGAGTTTATCTTGTAATTTTATTAAAATAAACTTTGACTTGATTACACAAAAAAAATAATTAGATGAAGTATCACTTGAACTTGACATCTGTTATCTTCTAAATCTACATTTCTTTTACAAACGAAAATATCTTTTATACAAATAATAAGGCAACTTTTCCATTCCTAAAGAAGTAAGATCTCTTTTTGTAAAATGACTGTTACTAATCATTACTAAACTAACTAATTTACATAGTGTCATTTAAATAGATTCTTGATTTTTCAAATTTTCGCTTAATAGTTATTTTATTCCCTTTTTTTTATGTATATTTTAATAATTTCTAAATGTCATTAACTTCTCAAGTCTTTCAACCCCGTGATTTCAAAACAAGATTTTATAACTCACTACATGTATAATTATACAAATTATTTTCTTTTGTACATGTATTAACCTAACATAATAACAGGCACTGAGATTATTTTATTACAAGAACAATATAGTCTAGTATCAATTTAACAGAAACGGCAATTAGCTATGTGCATGGCAACACTCAAACATATCATCATCAATCAATAACTAAAGCATTAACATATAAAACAGTTTCAAAAACAGGAATGAGGTTTACGGGCCGCAAGGTCGGATCGTGTCAATTGTCCGACCGAAAGATCAGATTATATCACACATGAGTTCATGTTACGGTAGTAAGGTCATGACTTGTGGACGCGAGGTGCTCGACTCGTACGAACAATATTTGTTATTTTCGATTTCACTTTGCATGGATTGATCCAAGTCACGATTTTATGCGAAACTATTTTTAATATACTTAGAGTTGAGGGGTAAAAAAAAATCTACCTTGATCCTTGAAGTTATAGCTAGAATAAAAAAAATGGAGGTGCGCGGTGACGGCTACGGCGGCGAGAATGGTGGAACCCGTGTCCTTTTTTTTTTCTTCCTTCTTCTTCTTTCTTTTGCTTTCTTCTTCTTCTGTCTCTCTCGGCAAAAGAAGAAGAAAGCAACATAGAGAATGGTGGAACCCGTGTCCATTCCCATTATTAAGGGGCTCTCTCTCTCTCTCACTTGTTGTCTGCCGAAAAAATAATAATAATGGGAATGGGGAGGCTTTGATTTCTTTTAAGGGAGTAACATAGAGAGATGGGAGTGTTGGAGGATAAGGGTGGAGGTGATGGAGTGTGGGAGAGAAGTGGAGGTTTAGTTCCAATAGGATTCTAATTAGGGTTTAGATAGGAATGATAAGGGATGAATGTATATACCTAAAGTATAATATATTTTGAATACGATTTTCTAGGTAATATCAATTATACACATAACAATATAATTTAATTAGTCTAACTAATTATTGAATTAGTATTTAACATTTCAAATTTGTATTTAAAAAAAAAATAGGGCAAAACTCCGGATCGTTACAATTTTTGTGACTTATTGATTCCTCTTGATGCAAAACTAACAAATGTGTTTTTTTAATAAAGACAAAAATTAAGTTATTGATTGACTTTTAAAGCCAAATCGAGTCTTAATCTTGTTTATGAGTATAATATTGTGTTTTGTCAAAATGAGCCTTAATCTTATTTTGCCAATATTCGTGCCAAAATGCACATTTTTAGCATTTCCATCTGTCTTGGATGGACAGTTAATGGCGGGTGTAAAATTGATGGGTTTTTAAATAGGTCAGGTGTTTTTTTGATAATTTTAAAAGGTCAGATGCTTACGTGTGATTTTTGTGAAAGGTCAGGTGCTATTTTGAATTTTTTAAAATTTTTTTTAGTGTAGGTGGATATCATGTGTAGTGCCCACGTGGTGTCTGAGCAGTGCATTCGAACCGTCTAAAAGTGTATTAATGGCTTAAATTGAAACTCTTTCTTTCCACTCACCCACCACTCTCTCTCTCTCTCTCTCTCTCTCTCTCTCTCTCTCTCTCTCTCTCTCCATTTTATCTCGCCAAATTCAAGCCGTCCAAAATCGAAGTAGACGGTCCAAATATGCTGCTCGGGCACCACGTGGTCCACGGCACCCAAAAATTCCTAGTAATAGACCCACTTGATTTTCCCTATTAGAAAAACTCTCACGTGTACTTGTAGGTGGTGTACGCAACAAAGGATGAATAAAATTATGACTAATTTGAATTTAAAAAATTCGTTTTATATGAATTTCGGATTACGTATAATTCATTGGCCATAAATGAATGGACAGGTAGATAGGAATTTTTTTTACAAAAGAGTAATTAATTTACAATCCCAACTTGGAATTGTGAGCTGATTAATTGATATCCTTTTTGAAAAAAAAAATTTAACGGAGGTTTCATGAACAGTTATTTACGTAGGTGAATCTCGACCGTTCAAGAGTGTTTTAAACGGTTCGGATGTTAATAAAACTTTTTCGGAAAAGAATTTTTATTTAAATCCGAACCGTTCAAAACCGAAACGGACCACCGAGATCGCTCGGCTTCGGGAACAGTCTGCTTATCACGGCTCCTTGAATAAGCCTATCTCATCCTATTTATAGTCGGACAACTCATTGTAATACATACACTACTAGTATTACTGTTGGTATTAGAGTTGCAGAGCCGCCCCCTGAATCCTGATTGCCAAACGCCACCAGCACCACGCACGAACGCGTCCCTTCGATATCGCATATCGGTCTCGCTCTCAGCCACCTAATAGCCATAGACCACCAGTTCCATCACTTCATTTTCAATGCTTCCTACTGCTGGAACCCACAGAATATCGTACGCCACTTGCCCATGGGAACAAATTGTGCGCAACTAGTTCATAATTTACATGTCTCCACCACCAAACTCTTTTTTTTTTTTTTTTGAACGTCAAAAAAAAAGTATTAACCTTTGAAATTGTTAAAAAGACTAATAGGACAAAGAGAATGACATCGTATTCCTAACAAAGCTAAGAACAATCATTTGCCACCAAACCCTCAATTGGCAAGGAGCCAACCAAAGACAACCCAAGGGACTAAGCTCAAACCTAAAGGGCCAAAACCCAAACACCAAAGGGGCCAAGCCCAAACCCTAAGTTTACAAAACCGTAATCCTAAGCAACAACTCCTGCCGCCACCGGAGCAGAGCCACTGCCACCGCCGCCTCACGGACGGCGCCAAGAAACCAGCATGTTGAGCAGCAGCAACAAGGGCAGTGGAAAAAAAGAGCAATGCTGCCAACATCCAAGAAACGAGCAGCACCACCACCGCCGACCCACCGCCACAGTCCGAGAACCAATAGGAACCCAAGAAATGCCAACAAAACCTGCAAGAAAAACTTCCAGCAAACAGAGGTCGGATCTAAGATCCAACAACGGCGTTACGGCAAAAATGATATCCAGTACCAAATGTTTCCCTTTTCTCTCTTGCAAATTATATCTAGTACTTGGGGAAATAACCACCAATAAAGTTCCCTCCCTCATATGTGAAGAGTACCAAATATCACATGCAAAATGGAATGCCTGCAAAGGGGAGATGAATCAGCTGATAGAATGTGAGTTGTTATATTCTCCACCTATTCATTAGAGCTCCCATACACCATTGCATGAGCTTCTAGAACTAATCATACTCTCATCAATGCAATGACCATCTACACGTCTTTGGCAGAATTGTGAATGAAAAACTCCACGACACACCTCGGTGGATGAACACTTGAAAGAATTCATACAGTGATTCAACAGTTATCACAGTACTTAAAGAACTCCCTCCGTCCCATTTTGTTTACTCACATTTCCTTTTTGGGCTGTCCCAAATTGTTTGCAATTTTCCATAATTGGAAACCACCGAAAGGGCAAAGTTTCAATTATACCTTTTTAGTGTAAAATTCTAACACAACTATTAATGTAATTGTGTTGTTGTAAAGGGTATTTTTTGGAAATCTATACACTTTTCAACCCAAAGCCTTTGAGTCAATAAAATGGGAGAATTCCCGTAATAAGCAAACAAATTGGGATGGAGGGAATAATAGATAAATCAACAATCAAATCCTGAATTGATACCAGCACAAATTTATGCCACACAAGCGTCTACCATGTTAACTGAGTTACCTATAGCCAAAAGTGTTGGTTTCTTCAAAGGCCTGTCTTCACAAACCAGCTTTCTTGTCTGCCTTATGTGCAAATAAACCGGATTCCCAGTCTTTTCAAAATTCCAACCACACAATCCTTCCCAAAGGCAAGAAATGTGTTCATGTCGATATATAGCCCACCTTCAGACTTCTGAAAGATGCACAAATACATCATCATCAAAAAACATGTAGTTTCAATGTAAAGAAAGTGACCCTCATTTCAGTTGCCAAACAAAAAATTAAAAATCATTACTCATTAGGAAAAGTAAGCTTCGTGTTCACTCTCACTTTTAAGAACCTCATCTTTGTAAAAATTAGCAAAAAATGCCAATTAAAATAGTCACATCAATGAACAATAGTACCTTACGTTTACGAATTCAAAAACACGGACATGTAGCAAACTTATGCATATAACACCCCCCCCTTCCCCCCCACAAAGCAAACTTCGTCTCATAAGTTGGCTCTCTTTGCTGATTGATAAAGCCAACTAGTTTTAACACACGCATACAAACTCCATCTCATAAGTATTTTCGAATTTATTCACCTCACGTTCACGGTGATAAAAATAGGTAAATGATCAATGTAAAGTCTCTTAATTTCAAATAAAAAATCTCAGCAACCAGACAAGTGAAAATTTCGCAAGAAGATGTAAACAAAAGTCACAAATAGACTTGCTAGAGTATCCAAAGCAATGCACCTCCTCAGTTTTAAAACCGATATGCATGGAATAATAGAACCTAAGTTGATAGAGCAAATTTAGATACATATACACGCACAATAGTGAAACATCACATCATAGCTCTGCTCTATGTGACGACCTTAGTCGCATAATCCATCAAACTGCCTTGCTCTTCCGCTCTCAATCCTCACACTGTGCAATCCTCACTCTTACGGATTTCAATTGTTTGGCATGAGTTTTAAAGATGTTTATACACTCGCGCACCCGCATGAGAATTATGTGACTTGGTGTTGACTAATAAGGCCAACTATATTTAACGAGGCACTTCGAATGTTATACTCCGTATATAAGTATTCATTTTTTCATACAGTCAAGTGTTCGCAGACTAAGTTCATGAATTTTTTTTTTTTACGAACTCTCTACGAAACCAAACAGAAAATAATTTCACTAGAAGTAGCGAAAGGTAGAGCGAATACCGGAGTGTCGAAGGAAATGCACCACTCGTGTTTGTAGATGCGGTTAGTGGGCTCTGGGATTCGAACTCGAGGGAGGTTCGCTCGCAGCAGTTCCATGCTTGAGTTGACAATTCGCTCTGTGCAAATCTAAGGACAGAGAGAGAGAGAGAGAGAGAGAGAGAGAGAGAGGGGAAGGAGTGAAGATTGAGGGAATCGGATCGATGAATACTGGGGGGAAACTTGTGTGCTTTGCTCTAAGGTTGAGCAAGCGACTTTGCGCCGAAAGAAAGGAAGGAAGGAAGTCTTTCTATAAAGCACGTCAAATAAAAGCCCTTCCGGAGTCCTCAGTCCAGTGCTTTATGGTCGCTTGGGGAAGGGTTTTTTAAAAAGGGAACGAGAGATACTTCCTTAGGAAATGAATCGCGATCGTCCAAAAAAATATTTTAGACGATGTGGATGTTAATGAAAACGATCATGATTTGCTCTGTAAAACCGCATTTACAGAACCTTTGTGGATAAGATTTTCTCTTTAAAAACGGAGGCCGGGGTTTTCCAAAAAATATAAAAAGAAAAAACTGTTTTTCTTGGTTTTTTATTCGACTAGCAAGTTTAATGAAAATAAATAAATGAGAATTAGGAGGTTTTATTCATCTCATAGGCAATGCACCCACAACTGCTCATGCCCATCCGATTCTGCCTCTCATCTCTTGTATGAGTCGGATCCGATCTAAACACTCTCTCTCTCTCTCTTTCTCTCTTTCTCTTAGACCTTCTTAAGGCTCTGTTTGGAAATGGAAAAGAAAGTAAAATGGGAGGAAAAATTTACTATTTACTACACTTGAAATTATTATTTTCTTCACTCTTTCTCTTCCAACCAAACAATGGAAGGGAAATTTTTTAAATTTTTCTTTCTTTTTCTTTTCTTTCCATGGATTTCAAATAGAGCTAAGTCTCTAAAACCAATCACCGATTAGTATCAAACCAGTCGTACGCAGTCATATGACACTTCAATGCTCAAGTCAGTCCCAGCTCAAGAAAGGAGGAGTACACAACTTCTTTAACATCATAATATGGGCGTATTAATTTCTACCTTACATAGAGATAGAGACTATAGTCAAAACATGCCACATCAGATTTTGATTATCTATTTAAATATTGCTAAAGTTAGCAATGTCAAATCCCACATTGTTATTTTTTGCCCATAATCAAAACCAATGGGCCCTCCAAACTTTTTCTCTTCATTTCACGCATATTTTTTGAAAAAGAAATTTTTGAAGGAAAAAAAACAGTTTATGTTAGAAACAGTTAAAAAAATAGTTTTTTGAAAAACAAAAAATAGTTTTTCAAAAAACACACACTTTGTTCACTTAAAAACTGTAAATACAATTTGGAGAAATTTTGAAAGAATTGTATTTACACAAATAGTTTTGAAATTTTAAAAACTATAGATACAATTTTTTACAAATAGATTTTGTGTAAAAAACAGTTTTCTATAAAAGAGTTTTGAAATTTCAAAAATAGTTTTTTGAAAAACACACTTTATTTACTTACAGTTTTTAAAAATTTTGAAAAAATTGTTATTTGTAAAAAAAAAAGTTTCTGAAAATAACAGAAAAAATCTGAAAGTTACAGTTTTTTAAAATTATTTTTTTAAAACATTGCTGAGAGAGAGAGAGAGAGAGAGATATTTTGTGTAATATTGGTGTACTTGATTGAGAAATAAAATTTGGTTATTGACAAAATATTGCTAGCTTTGATTATTGAAGAGTCAAAATTTGATGAGTTGTTAAGAGGTTGTTAGGTTTGATTATTCCAATATGCATTTTTTTGATCAAACATTGCTAACTTTAATAATTTTTTGTTTTGTTTATTCCACTGTGGATGCTCTGAGCACTTTTTTGATCAAACATTACTAATTTTAACAATTTTTTGTTTTGCTTATTCCAGTGTGAATGCTCTTAGTAAGCTTGTGTTCGGTATCTAGTTGATGGCAATCACCTACATCCACCCTTGTGAATGACATTCGTTGTTTGTCACGTAAGCAAGCTCTGCGTCATCTAGCCATGCATGTCACTTGGTATCCACGTGGAGTCATGGTAGCTATTGTGATCATCTTGTGTTGGGCCAGTGGCATCCCCGCCCCAGTCGCATGGCCTTACCGCCATTCTATGGGCTAAATATCGCACCAATAGCACCCCGCCCTAGTCACATGGCCCACACCTCCATTCGATGGGCTAGATGTCGACCCAATTGTTCCTCGGTTTGACCCATGCGCCAAAGCCTATCTGTAACCCAAATCCATCTCCGACTCAGCCACTTCCTAAATACATATATATTACTATTTTTCAATAATTTTTTAAGTAATCTATGTATATTATATGTTGATATAGAATACTTATTTTTAAAATATATGTATTCTTTAAAAAAAAAAAAACTAATTAGTTTTATATTTGGCGACCTTAGCAACGAAATATATCCAATTTTCCTCGCCAAAAGTACCAAATTTCTGGCCATTGTTCTAGAGACAGTTCAACATGGATTGGATACATTATTACTTGATGTGCTACAGTAAGGCCAGACTCTATATGTTGATGCGATTCAAAGTGATCGCATTAGTGACAGATTCGTACCATAAATATCCAAGCTTATTATAAGCCTTTTAGGTTGTATACGCGAACTGTAAAAGACGATAAACTTTTGGGTGTCGATGGATACCATGTGGTCGTGTCTACGCGGTGTTTGAGCGGTGCATCTGAGACGTCTAAAAGTGTGTTGGACGGCTTAGATAGAAACTTTCTCTCTCCTCTAACCCACCACTCTCTCTCTCCTTTTTATCTCTCCAAATTTGAGTCATCCAAAACCGAAGTGGACTGCTCGGATGTGCTACTCGGGCACCACGTGGTGCGGCACCCAAAAATTCCTTGTAAAAGACCCACTTGATTATAAAAACTGTCACGTGTTTCTAGCAGATCGAACAACCTCTGAAACACATGAAACCGAACAATTAGTACTTGGTTGTGTACGCAACCGAAGATGAATAAAATTTTGACTAATTTGAATTTTAAAAATTCTTTTATATGAATTTGGGATTACGTAATTGATTGGCCATAAATGAATGGACAGGTAGATAGGAATTATTATTATTTTTTTACAAAAGAGTAATTAATTTACAATCCCAACTTGGGATTGTGGGCTGATTACTTGATATCCTTTTTGAGGAAAAAAAATTAACGGAGAGTTCCACGAAACAATTATTTACATAGGTGAATTGCGACCGTCCGAGAGTGTTTTAAACGGTTCAGATGTTAATTAAATATTTTTATATTTTTTAAAAATAATTTTTATTTAAATCCTAACCGTTCAAAGTCAAAACTGACAACCGAGATCGCGCGACTCCGTGAACAATCTGTTTGTCGCGGCTCCGTGAATAAGCCTATCTAATCCTATTTATAGTCGGACAACTCACTGCAATACAATACTACAGTTGGTATTAGAGTTGCAGAGCGGCCCCCTGAATCCTGATTGCGAAACGCCACCAGCACCACGCACGAACGCGTCCCTTCGATATCTCATATCGGTCTCACAAATACACTCAACTTGCTCTCGTTCTCGCTTTCGCTCCGCTCTCGCTCTCTCGCTTGTTATTTTGTAATAATGGCCTCCGTGAAGAACAGAGTGAGGAATAAGTTGTTCAAGTGTTTTAGACCGGCCGCTATAGACGACGATCCAATCAAACCGGACGCCACGGACGGGCCTGGGAATTCGGTCTTTACGAGCATCTCCGGTAAAGGCAAATCGGGGAAGATTTCGAATTTGCTTTCGGGAGAGAAAGGAAAGGTTTATTCAGAGGGAGGCGATGCTGGCGGCGACCGGAGCAACAAGGAGAGGTCTCACCGGAGCTTTTCTGCAGCAGTCAAAGCCGTCGTGTTTGACGCCTCGTTGGTTAGTTGTTTGAAATTTGAATTTCTCTAATATAGTGGCTTGTTCGATTTTTTTGGATTCGTAACGGTTTTGCCGTTTTGATCTTCTTTTCTTCTCAAACTTTGTGTTCTTTTAACATTATACATATATACCCCGAGCCAAAAGTACCGAAACAGCAAAAAGTGAAAGACAGAAAGAACCGAGACATCATTATAGACAATGTTAACGCTAGAAATTGGATGATCACCCGGAGCTCCATAGCCGAGTTCCTGCAAAACAAGCCCGATGATTGGGAAGGTTAACCGGTCGTGGACCCTCCGTTGATTAAGTTAGAAGTGGCGAAGATAAGTTAAATGCTTTGTAAGGGAATGAAACAGAGTGCGTACCTGTGGGTATCGAGCCTACCCATATTTATAAGCACCTCATGGCTTATGACCTTGTGCTAACATCTGGGTCATGGACTCAGCCCGTGGGAATGATGGGGTAGTTTCCTGCGGTTGGTTGAGCTTATTTGCTCGTGAACCTCTATAATGTGAACGTGGTGCAAACCGACCAGGAATTTCCCTTGGGTAGAGCGGCTAATCTGGGCATCCAAGTCTAACACATGTTGGTCTTCCAGGGCTAGGCTAAAAGTGCTAAAAAATATACTCATCAGACAACTTAAAAATATAACCAATAAAATAAAGTAAAGTTGTTCGAATTTTGATCCTTTATTATTATTATTTTTTTGAATTTCATTGCCACATTCAAATTCCATAGATCCGGCTTATTCTAGTATTATTCTTCAATTATTTTTCATATTGAGATAACTGAAAAAGGGTTTTAAAATTTTCGGAATCAAGATCAATTTGATATATCTCGATGGCTCAAGTGTGTATAGCATTGCTCTTATTACCATTTGTACTTTTATGAACAGACGAAGAAGTCTCCTGGTAATAGAAAAGCTCGACAAATTTCAAATTCATCAAACATCAACGTGTCCTCGGAGATTAGGCAGAAGGTTTCAAAATCATCCCATGATCAGGAAAAGGCTTCAAAGAGGGACTCTTCAGCAGCGGGCGATTGGAAAACAAACTACAGTTATTGGTCTTCTTCGCTGGACTCTTCGTTTCCTACAACTTATTCAACTGATCATTCGTTGTCTTCCTCTCGTGCTTCCTCCCTCGCTTTGGACTCCACACCTAGGTCAGAACACAGGAATCGTTTCGAGCAGAATCAGAGCGAATCGATAGATTCATATCGACAGATGATGTTAGGGAGTATCGTCGCGTTGATATTGGATTGTGTATGTTTCTTGTTTCTTTTTCGGTCTTGATCTTTTGGGGGAGAGTATGCGCAATATTCTGCACTTCGATGCTGTTTTTACTATTCGATGGCCCCGATAAACGGATTGATTCTGCTCGATGCCGCATTGAGTTGCCGGAGATAGGCTCGGAAGAGCATAAGAAGAAGGTCATCATGGAAGGGCTGCTTGAAAGAAATCACAGTCGATTATTGTAACAAATTAGAGTGAACGATTTTTTTTGTTTTGTTTTGGATTGGCAAGATATTAGGTCATATTTTAGGAATTTTTTTGGCCGAAGGGGATTGATTCCCTTTTACAAATCTCTGGTGTATCTGCATATATTTTTTCCTTGTTAGAAAAGTTATAGAGTTGTGACAAATTTTTCTTGTTTGTTGCGCTGTTTGCTTGGTCAATATTCGCGGTGAGGTAAATACCTTGCACATCTAACATTGTTATTGATATTGTTGCATTGCATAAGAGCAAGTACATCAGAGTAGGCACAGTGCATTTTTAGGCATTTTAAAGTGTCAAACACACAAAAACATCCATGCAGCAGCTTAGGTATATGCCCAAGTAAAATGAATTTAGCTACGGTACTTAGGCATAGGTACTTAGGCATAAGTACCGAAGAACTATTCACTAGGTTTTGATTATTTTATTCTTTTTTTCGTCCTTTTGCACTTTTTCTCTCTCCTCTAATTGGTTACTATTATTTCCTCTACTTCACCACATAATGAACTAATAATATTATATTCAAGGATAGATAAAATGAAGAGTATTGGTGTAGTGTTGAAAGAAATATAAGTAGGTAAAATGAAAAATATGTACTATTTACCACTTTTTTTTTTTAACCTAATGACTAATAAACTTGGTCTAAGTAGGTGCAATTTGCGTAAGTTGGGAAAATGTCTTCTTTATTGATAGCACAATGAAATATACTTTTAATACATCTATGAGTTTATTATTATTAATTAAAAAGCACTATATTCACTTTGGGTCTCTAGATGCAACTCATGTCTATGTGTATAGTCCTTCTAATAAATTCTCTCTCCAATTATAAATTTATTTTATTTTTATCTATTTCTCCCAACTTATTAGCTCAAAAACTTTTTTCAAAACTCAAACCAAACAAACTGTATACCTTTAATCGAACAAAAACAACTCTTCTAATCCCCTATTTATCCCAACCTCCGGACATGCACCTTTCATCAAAGCCTCCAATCACCAAATTCATGAGTAAGGTTATAACCTCTACTTCACCACATTATGTATTAACTAATAATATTGTCCTTCAAGATAGCTAAAACTAAGCGTATTGGTGTAGTGTCTGGAAGAAATCATAAGTAGGTAAAGCCTCGACACCATCTCTGTAATCTACAGTTAGCAACTTTTTTGTTACCTAATGACTGATAAACTTGGTCTAGTAGGTGCACATTTGCGTAAGTTGGAATATGTCTTACTATTATTCAAGTTAGTAGCAATGAAATATGCTTTTGCATTCATCTATGAGTTTGTTATTATTAATTAAAAAGCACTGTATTCACTTTGGGTCTCTAGCTGCAACTGCATGTCTATGTGTATAGTCCTTCTAATAAATTCTCTCTCAAATTATAAATTTAATTTTTTACATCTATTTCTCTCAACTTATTAGCAAATAAAACTTTTTTCAAATACTTAGAGAGCCAATGCAGTAGACTGTATACCTTTAAAGTGAGTAGCTAAAACAACTCTTCTAAGTCCCCTATTTATCCCTACCTCCGGACATGCACCTTGGTCATCAAAGCCTCCAATCACCAAGATTCATGAGTAAGGATGCTCTAAGCACATCAATTCAGACAATATTGTACTATTCAGCAATCAGCATGTCAATCATAACATTATTTCATTTTAGTATTCCCACAAAATATTATTATTATTTTTTTAAAATAACAATAACTCTAACAAATTTCGATAAAAACAGTGTCACATTAGCATGTTTTGTACTATAATATTGTGCACATTGTTGTATTTTTAAACTTTACAGTATCGGATGGGTACCATTTGATTGTGTTCATGTGGTGTCTAAATAATTCATTTTTGACTGTTCAAAAGTGTAGTAGATGTTCAGATTAAAACCGCAGTAGATGGCTCATTAAAACCTTCTCTATCCCATCATTCTATTACTCTCTCTCTCTTTCTTCTCTTTTATTTTTTTTCTCCAAATCCGAATCATCCAAAATTGAAATAGTACGAACGTGCCGGCACAAAGGGGAGAATTTTTGTTAAGTGGGCCGCCCTGCCTCAACCGCGGGCAACTTCCACCACTTGACTGTTATATTTCCCGGGTAAATTCCCATCGCCGCCAAAAACTCATGCTCCATGCTCGACCCATCAACACCATGCTCACCAAATTCCTCCCCCTCTCCCACTCACTCACCTCTCCCTTTCTCTCTCCTCCCCGCCTCCTCTTCCCCAAACCCCTCTCCCTGTCTCTCCTCCCCGCCGCCGCCGCAACCCTAGACCAATCCTTCTCCTACGGGCCTTCCCTCCGCAAAGGCCACAGATCCTCCCACCACCGTCCGCCTCACTTAAAAGAAGAACAGGGAGAAGGAGAAACAGAACTCGACTACTCAATGGACAGAGACTTCTTCACTCGCGCGTACGACATCGCCGCCCTCCGCGTCCCGTCGGACCGCTGCTTCGACCTCGAAAGCCGCCTGCGTGGCCACCTCTTGAACTGGCCTCGAATTCGCAACATCGCTAGGGTTCCAGGTGAGGACGAAAAAAAAACTTATCTCTCTTCTTTTTTTTTTTTCTTGATTGTACTTACATTGGCTACCTCAATGTCTAATTCCTGGCCTCGCCTCTGATTCCAGGCGACGAAATGGAAGCCGGGTTCAAAAAACTCATCAGCGATGGAGATGATGAAGACGAGAGTAGTTTAGTCTCTCTTGATCGGCGAATCGTTGGGAAAGGTGAGGGAGACGGCGAGTTGTTGAGTCCGGTTTTGTACAGAGATAAGCTGGCGAGGACGTTTAATTCGCGCGGATTTGTTAGGTTTAGGAATTTGGCGAGGATATCTAGGCCGCCGAAAGAAGAAGAAGAGGGGAGAGAGGAAGGGAGGGGGGAGGAGAGAGAGGGAGGGTGTTGGGAAGAGTGAGTTTTGTGTGGTGGAGGTAGTTGAGGAGGAGGGGGAGGAGGATATGAGTGGGTTGCTCGGGGAGGAGTTTAGGGTTACGAGGAAGTGGAGGGGTTCAACTCGGTTGTTGCTTTTGGATGAGAAGTGTGCTGGGAAAAGGATGGAGGAGTTGCCTGAGGCAATTAAGGTGTCTGTTGTTTCAACACTTTGATGCTCTGTGAGTTACTGGTGATTTTGAATTTCAGCTGCTTTTCGACTCCATTATTTGTGAAATGCTTGCAATAGTATACTCTTAGAGAGCATCTCCAATGGAGGTAGCAAAATGCTATGTTAAAAATAGTATTGAGTTTTGACAATACATGGGGCAAGTTGAAAAGCCACTTGCAACATCTGAACCACTTGCAGCATGTGCGCTGCAAGCGACTCTTCAAACCTTAATTTCTTTCCTACTCCTTTGACTTTAAGGGACCCACTTTGTCAAAGAATTGGATTAGTTCACGGAATGTAGTTTTGGTGATGCATGTGGCAAGCTGAAGCCTCTACCACTTGCGTTGTAAGGGACTCTTCAACCCTTAAGTTTTTTACTACTCCTTTGACTCTGAGGGACCCTCTTTGTTTAAAAATTGGATAAATTCACCAATCATGAAAACTGTAATAGATAATGTGACAAATTTGAAGAGTCATTTCTCACTCCTCAAAGAGGTTGATATGGTGTAGCAAGTTTTACTACCTCCCTTGAAGTGACTTTTATTGACATGGAACTTCCAATATGGCTTGCTTTTGATTTTGCTACCTCCTTTGGAGATGCTCTTAGTTGGTTTAATTTTGTCATACGACGTTTTTGTTTTGGTGCATCGGCTCCAATATCAGTAGTCACTAGACTATGGCTTGAAATTAGCTGGTGATAGTTGTGACAGAAATCCTGACATCTCTATCTGTGGTTTCTATGGAGTTGTGGTTGATATGTAGTTACCTATTGTTCAATTGTTTGATTAGGACTAGGGTCGGTGATTGGTTATATGAACATATACGCATGCGGTCAAGGTTTTATGCGAGACAGTACCACAGGAGATTGTCATGTTTTATACTAGTTACTACTAACCTCCAAGAATAGAGTTTTACGAGTAACTTTTCAGTTGTGCCTCTTCTCCTCCATATTCCATTCTTGATTTATTTTATTGATTGTGTGGTTGATCGATTTAAAGCCATATCAGTGCACTTCTGCTGCTAATTGGAAATATTGTATTTTAGTACTTTCATGTTTGTAGAATGTTTTATGGTGAGATAAAATGCACATGATCTGATTAACTTCATAGTGATTTATTTCATACTATTCTTGGCATAATCTTCAGGTGGTACTGAATGAGAATGGGAGGGAGGTGACAATATCGACTTTCGAGCTTGTGAGATGCAAGCTGACTCTGTTTTATGATTACTGGCAGATGAATGAGGTAATTATGTTAGCAATCTAGATAATAATTTCTTCCCGTGTTATTCTATTTTGCTGCTTTATTCTTTCTCTGAACCTCCTTGCCTGATACTGTTTGAACTTTTGCCAGGCTTTATCTTCGTCATCTTTTTCTTCTCTTCCTTGCGACTGTTTTTCTTTTTCGGTATATAGTCATGTTTATTAGTAATTGATATTTCGTTCGCCTTTTATTGTGTTTCTGCCTCCATTGTGTTCGCATGTTTTAGATAAAAGTTCCAAAATTGCTTGGAGCAGGTATGAAAATAAATACGGGGGATTTAACCATCAGTTTGGTTCCCCATTAGCAGTTTGTTGAAACAGTGGATTGGAACCTTGATAGTACCTTGTAAAAACCTTATATTGCTATTTTGGAAGTAAATTGTAGAAGAAGGTTTCTTTTACGAAATTTACGTGCAGTAAAATTCCTGTTGCCAATTGTAACTAATTGTTCTCCTTAGTTGGTGATTCAAAGATTTGAAACTGCTGGACGGTAACGTTTTGAATTGTGACCATCTTTTTACGCTTTTGTACTACTAATCAAATTTAAAGCTATGGAAGGTAAATAGTTAGGAAATGTAATATTCCTGCAATTAGAAGTTCCTGTCTAGTTCTTGAACAAAAAAGTGCAAATTGCATTTGTCCGGTGGCGTTATAATTCACATGCATCATCTTTTTCTTCTTCTTCACTGCGGGTTTTGAAACAGTGGTCTGCATGCTCTCTTTTTTCACCCTTAATGCACTTAGATTTTAGAGGCCTTGTTGCCAAAGGTGTGATTGTTCCTTCAGATTACGAAACAGTCGGGCAGTTTTTTCCTGTTGCCTTGAGGAATACATTTTCCATATAAGAAGCTTGTTCAAAGGCCATTGTTATGAAATCTTGGGCAGTTAACAATTTTTAAAGTTAACCGTCTCTGACCCTGTTGTTTACTCTCATATTTAGTCTTGGATAAAAGCTAGCAAAGATTCCTGCAATTGAATTCCTGTCTAGTCTAAACAAAAAATTGCAGTTCTCCTCTTTGTCCGTCTCTGCCTCGTTCTTTCATTCACATGTATTATTCTTCTTTCTTCTTCTTAGACTTCGGTTCTTATATCCATTGTTTGCATTCTCTCTTTTTTCACCCTTAATGCGCACCTTGCAGATTTTAGAGGCCTTGTTACCTGAAGGTGTGATTGTTCCTTCAGCTTTTGAAACAGTCGGGCACATTGCTCATCTGAACTTGAGGGATGAACATTTTCCATATAAGAAGCTTATTGCCAAGGTCCATTGTTATGAAATATCTTTATCAGTTAGCAATTTTTAAAGTTAACCTGTCTCTGACACCCTGTGGTTGTTTCTGTTATCAGGTAGTCTTGGATAAAACCAAGCCAAAGATACAAACAGTTGTCAACAAGATTGATGCCATTCATAATGACTTCAGAACCATGCAGCTTGAAGTTTTAGCTGGAAACCATTCCCTTGTGACTACTGTAGTTGAGAATGGGTTGCGTTTTCACCTTGATTTAGCAACAGTGTAGGTTTTCCTAGAACTTTTGGAGTAGTTACCAAATTTTAATGCAGATTTCCTAGAATGTGGACAATTATCATATCTCAATTGATCCTCCAAGACCTTAATCTTTTCAAGTACCACAAGTTTGCTCAGTTGCATTGACACATCAATAGCTCACTGTGGCTATCTTCTCTGTAACTAGACATTCTAGCCCCCACGCGCATCTCATTGTTACCTAGACGGCAAGATGATCCTGGTATTTATAGAGCTAAGTTTTGTCTATTAATGTACCAAGCTGAAGTGATTGAAAATTTTTTTATATGGATTTGAAGCCATACATACGACTTAACCCTGTTGGTATTTTTGTTATGTGTTGACTACCTTTTGGATCCTTCTTGCATGATTGGAGGGTTGTTTGGTTAATGTTGGATGAAATCCTGGCTTTTGGTTGTGTTTAGGCATTTTGAAATTATGACATGATCTACTCTTCATAAGAATATTATGGTATTAGGTTCTTACTATCAAAAGTATTTGCAGTTGAGTATGAATTTGAGGATCTTTTGTTTGGTTTGCCTTGAAGACTCGTGGGATATCCTTTACCTCTTCAGAATCTCCTCTCGTGCCCCTCCAAAATACAGTAGTGTTGGTATTTTATCAAGAACCAAAAGTTATAGATGTTGGAGGCTGGAAGTTTTCTGTACCTGTTGGTGCACAAGTTTTTACCAGATTTGAAAGTCTAAGTTTGGCTTATATACTGTCATTTTGATTTCTGAAGTCTAGAAACAAGAGTCTAAATGAAATAAAAAACAACAAAAATCATCATTGCGGATGTAATTGTTCTCATTGTGTGATGCAGGTATTGGAATTCAAGGCTAGCAACTGAAAGGCAGAGGCTTCTGAATTGCTTCACACTGATGACGTTGTTTGTATGTTTATTTTGTCTTGGTTGCATCACATTTTCTACTGTTTTTTCATTAGTACATTGCACTTCATGACTATCCGTTCTAGTTACCCTGTTTTTTTCTGTGATCTATATTTATTAGTTATAACTTTGTTTCCCCTTCTGAGTGTCACTTCTATGTCCTGGTTTTTCTCTTTTCATTACTGTTCTTATGCTTTTAGTGTTTAGATAGATTGATTGATTCGTACGACCTCTATGAACTTCAGCAGACCCTGCTTCATTACTGCTGCTTAGCAGATGGCGACCGGAAAATAACATAAGAATTTATTGTCATGTATATTATAGCTACGAAATAATATTATGAGCCAATGTGATGGATAATTCATTACTTATTTATTTAATCTGAAATCTCCAGTTCTATGGAAATGAATCAGTAAATCTCATTGTTGTACACTAGTAGTTACAGTCCCACTCAAGAAGAGCAGCATTGCAGGATTAATGCTGGTTGAATGGCTTTCTTATAACATCCATGGGTAACTGTTTATATATTGATGACGGATTGCTTGGCGATGGAAAATGCTAAAAAATAACTGAATTGTTTTCACCCCTCTTCCACCTCTTCTTTGCCTTCTCTTATACGTCTGAAACTTTGATATCTCATTTGAAGAGATTCTTGCTTCAGTTGATTGATTTGGCTTTTGTCATTGTCAGATATTCTGATTAAACATCCCTGTGCTGGTGCACCAATCTCGAGCTTAAAGTGTAATGTATTTTTTGCTGTTCGAGGATGGTGTGGTGAACTATGATTGTGATGTAGAAGATACAAAGGGGAAATATATGGTTTTCTTGTTAGGTATTGCTACAAGTATGAATATCAAACAACCATTTTTTGCTTGACAGTTTCTTTAGAACGCTTAGGACATATCGTAGAATCAGTTCTCCTGAAGGGAAGGACAAATTGGACAGGATTCCGATAGTGTTCTTTGATAACTCTCTAACAGAGTTCTTAAGTGAGAAAGAGGGAATCACTGTTAGATGTTGTATAGTCTCCATGGCTAGCCCCTGTTGCTTATGGGCGTACGCACTTTGTTTCATTCATTTAGTAAGAATGAAGAACTTATTTAGGTCTGACCTGACTTCAATATTCAAAAGAAACAAGAGTTCTATCCTCCCTCAAGTGATGCAAGGGTGAATATTGCAACAAGCAGCTCTGGTGGAGTGGTGGTCAACAATTGTTCAACCTTGGTAAAGGTTGCATCCATGTAGAAGTTTCATCTTTCCAAAAGATCGTGCGCCTGGAACAAAAATTTCTGGGAAGGAAACTGCCTTCTGAGTAGGATATGTAGTAAATCCGCGGGGACCACTTCACCATAGAAGTCCTGGTTTAACTTCCCCAGCTCAATCTAGGGAAGCCTGTATAGCTTAAGCCAGAACATACAAACTTCTCAACCAATTAGGTCAGAACTGCAAATTAGAATATGATGTTGCCAAATTGGCTGAAGAAAAATTTCGCAGCATTATGTAGTATACTAGGATTTCTTATGGCAGCTCTTTGTCAACCTGTGGATTGTCCGAGGTGCAGTTTTCAGGAAATGACGTCTGATGATCTGAGTGGTACACTATTATGCTTGTTTCTCGATGCTGGTAGATTTCCATTAACGTTCTGATCTTTTGGTCTTGATCCGTTGGAGCGTATACTACTTTTGTTGTTGTTGTTGGAGTTCAGTGCATAGTTTATGTGTGAAATGCTGTTTCCTTTGTGCGGTAAAGCTGGCATGTTTGTGTTTTGTTGTTAACTGGATCAGGAAATTGGAAGTATTTCTCGCTCTGTACCTCCCTAAACCTGGAAATTTTTTACTACCTTGTGTTGCTGTCTTGAGTTGAAAGTCTGAAATCGATTAATACTTACCGTCGTTTGTTGTTTTCCCCCCCTTAACCCTCTCCACTGCAAATGAGCAGGTGATGTTTTCGCTGGGGTTGGTCCAATAGCTATTTCTGCAGCAAGAAAAGTGAAGCATGTATATGCCAATGATTTAAACCCCCATGCAGTTGAGTATTTGGAAAGGAATTGCGTCCACAATAAGCTTGAGAGGAAGTTAGATGTATGAATTTAGCCAGTCATTCAAGTTTTTTCTGAGCTATTATTGGCTTCCTGTACTCTCTCTAATTGAAGAAAACTATGAAAAATACTTTTACTGACATTGTATCGTGTGAATAGTTTGTAGTGATTGATCTCAAGAGACACCATGAAAATAATTATAACTACCTCGCATTGATAGCAGACAGTGACAGATGATATTATCTTGACTTACATTTAGTAGCAATTGTAAATAACATTGTAGCAATTTCTGAATGGTCAGCATGAAAATAATCATAAACTACTTTGGACCGTTGCCTGAATTTACGGCGGCAAGTTAATATTAGGTTGACTTACGTTAAAGTGGAGATAAATGCAACTCATTTGCTGTTGGGGGGATCTGTTTTGGCATTGAAAATGCAGTATCAGAAATGTAGTGCGCTAAGTTGTGTAGTTTTTTTAGTTATTGGTACAGTTTGTCATGGAGTTTTGTTGGTCAGGTTGTTTTTAATTTGTTGATTTTCATATCTTACGAAGTCAAATGGCATTGATCTTAAGTTTCGCTTACGTTGCTATTTTATTGTTTTTTTTAATAAAATGACCTGTGCGTCCAAAGTTTCTCCTCCTGCGCATTCGCTGTCATTTTTGCCTTTTGATTTGGGAACTATTGAAAAATGGATACGTGCAATTCCCTTCAGTTGGGTGTTTGTCTATTTGTAGGTTTTTAACATGGATGGAAGGAGGTTCATTGATGCAGTATTTGCAAGTCGAAAATCTCAATCCATCACCCAAGTTGTTATGAATTTGCCAAAAGACGCTGCTGAGTATCTAGGTATATAGTTTCCCTGCTAGAGCCATACCCTTCTTTCTTTCAACAGTAGAAATCTTTTTCTTCTTTTTATGGTTTTTTTTTTAAAAATTGTTTTGTGCTACTGGTTCAAAAAGTACATTGAGATATCAGGGATATAGAAGTCAATAATTGATTTTTACATTTGTTTTGTTACTGCCTCACTGCTGTATTAGCAACTGTTAAGTAGTTATCTGAAAATAGGTCATATCCTGATTGGTGTAGAGTCCTTGAATCCATCATCCAATGTTGCATGCTGCACATGACAAGTGGTTGTGAGACAAGTTTTTTGAACATGGAAACGATAGAACTGGTTTGGTGGAGTTAGAATTCAATGAGTTGATCTCTCTCTCTCTCTCTCTCTCTCTGCAGACGTATTCAGGGGAATATTTAGTACAAAGCCGAAAGATAGAGGCATTATCTTACCAAAGATCCACGTTTATGGATTTTCAAAATGTGATGATCCAGAATTTGATTTCCACGAGGTTTGTTTCTCTCACAAGATCACTTGTAAGTTTGACCTGGTAACAGGACTTAGATCTAGGGATCTGATTTTGTTCTTGCTTTCACCCTGGTTACTTGCGATTTCTTTCTGGATGGAACTCTTTATGCAGCGGATAAGAATTGCATTATCAGAAGTGGCGTTTGAGGTTGAAATGCATAGAGTCCGTCTTGTCGCTCCTGGAAAGTGGATGTTGTGCGCATCATTCATTCTCCCTGAAAGTGTTGCATTCGCGAAAGCAACAACAAATATGTAAGTAATTTGAATTCGAAAGATGAAATGGGTCCTAGATTAGGTTACTTAACACTTCAAAAATGAAAAACATCAAATTCTATAGATTTTGTTGTAGCAATAAGGTAAATGTAACAATTTTGTAGCCTTATGGTCAATCCCATAACTTTTGTCCCCATATTTTTGTTCCTTTACGTGATTTCCCCCTTCTTTTGTACGTTGTAAGCCGAAATTTTCTTCCCATTGTATGTGGCGTGTGCGTATTAGAGGTTAGTTCTTAAAAAACTTGGGTGTCAAGGAAGGAATGTTTAGCATTAGCTCCCTTAACAATGTGTTGTCACTTGGTTTTACTCAAAGGTTTGAGGTTAATTTGCTTTTCTCAACTGTTGGCCTATATGATGCTCTGTTCACTTGAAGCTAAAATGGTCTGATCCGTTTGTTCATCAATTCTTTAGTGGGTCTGGTAGCGAATTACACGATCTGTTCGATACCATTGGAGTGGGATCGAAGCTGAAATCTATTTCTAACAAATATGAGATATATTTCTAATTTCAAAATGAGTTTATCGGTTCGTGTCCCTTGCTTTAGAATGTTGTGATTCAGCGATCGTGTCCATTTCTTTAGAATGTTGTGATTCATCGATTGGAGTTGGTGGGGGAGGGTTTTCAACGGTGTTGATGGAAGATGCTGTTATAATATTTTTGATTGTTTACATTCTGTACTAGGAAATGACACTTTTCTTTTCCACCCCACAAGTGTTGTAGGTAATATATGTCAGCCACGAAGAAATCAGACCAAATAAAAATGTACTCCTATGAGATTGGTTAGTTACACTCTTAGCGCATGAACATTAGATTATAGGCCCACCTTTTTGTTTGATCATCTCTAGGGCCCGTCTTTTTTTCCTTTGTTTCGACGGTCATAGGTGTCCGGGCTAGCTTATGCACATCCCGACTAATTCCCACCCTGGTTCGATCAAAGACAGGTCATCCATGCAGGCACTAGGAGATTTATAAGAAATTTATGTCTTAAGAGTCAAAAGCTGATTAATTTTGTAGCGAGCAAATTTATCAATCAACCGAACTCATTCTTGGGCTGCTAGGACCCATCTTATGTTCAAGCAAAATGATAACCAACTATAAACGGAGTAGGACAGAAACGTGTAAAGCAAAATAAAAAGTGCAGTGCAACAGGTTTACCGCAGGCCCCAGGGTCAGGGGTGAGGTCCAGACATCTCTGGGACGTATGTTGCTTTATAGGCCTGAGACCCCTGAGAGTCTGTTATTTATTGTCTTCGGGTGAGAGTGTTTTCAGTGCTGAGCGGGTATAAACTATGTGGTATCCACTCGGCGTATCCGAGTCGTCTGATATACTTTTGGACAGCGCGGATTGAAACCTTCTTTCTCCTCTCACCCTAACACTTTCTCTCTCCAAATCTGAGTCGTTAAAAAATGAAATGGACAGCTCAGATGCGCGAGCAGACACCACGTGGTACCCATTCGGCACTGAATTTTTTTTCCTTTGGGGTACAAACCCAACTGACAGGCTTCTTTTTGTTGCACAGAAGAAGCCAAAATGTATGTTTCTACCTTTATTTGATCTTGTCCCACCCAGAGGTGTGGCTTCCTACTGAGAGGAGGAGAGAGAGAGAGAGAGAGAGAGAGAGAGATATTAATGCAGCAGTGCCTGGACGAGATTACTGTATAGATATGAATCTGGAACTGAGATATGCTCTCTCTCTCTCTCTCTCTCTCTCTCTCTAGATCTGGATGTGATGAATAGCACCAAATTAAAAACTGGGTGATCTTTGGCAAGTTTGCTTGAAGTGGATAAGCATTCACACAAGTTGCCTGAAAGCCAGACTCACAGTTACTCAAAACCCTGGTTTCCTTTTGGCAATCCACTAGGAAGCAACTATGATCACCTACTCACTCTCCCATTTATTACCCAGGGATCGATCAGCTCTTTTCGTTTCTTTTCAGTCTAACTATATAACATTACTTAGGAAAGCTAATCACTGCAACCCTGTTCGGTTTGGGTTTTGATAGAGATTTTAAAAATAATTAGTGGAAAGAGATCGATAAAGATAATTTATTGAAGACTAACACAGAAATTTTGAGGTTCCCAAACGAACAAGCCCATGACTTTTGCTATTTTTATCGGGATTTGAGATGTTGGAATTTCCTCTAATATTCATTCGGTACCGTGAATCGGGGGTGGTGGTGGCGGAATTAGAGATGCTAATTACACATGTTGAGTTTTACTTGGTAATTAATCTTCACGCTCTTCTTTTACTATGTTGACTTCCTTTTTGTTTGCATTCATATGAATTTACAACAATGTCCTTTCTTCGTGTGAAAAATTGAACAAGTGAAAGGGCAATATTGTACTCCAGTTTGCATGGATTATGGAATTCAATTACTGAAGATTTACTTTTGTGTGGCTCACTTACCTTACCTCTTCTACTTATGGCCTAATCCTATCATGCCTATGGTTAGCAAGGCGATCGACAAGGCAAGATCACAAAGAGCTAGTAAAACTTCATTTCGTAATTTATGGATCAATTAGTCTACCCTAACTACTGCTCCGCTATGTTTTGCCGCTTTCAAGCTCACATTCTAAAAGTATTTTGACGGATTAAAAATGTTCTTTTAAAATCTGTATCTTTAATTGTCGAGATGAACGATAAAATTGAGTACTGCAATAAGGAAAAGTGGTTAATAGAACGGTGAGATAGCAAAGCTGTTATTGGATTACCGGATAAACTGCTAGTACGTGTGAAATGGTCCCACAGACACTTTCTAGGGCATCAAGTGTAGCTTTGATCACCTTGCTCTGTTCTTTCTTTTAATTGCACAAATCCCAAAAATTCCCTTTCAGACCACATCTTCTCCCCCAGAATCCCCCTATCCACCGCTGTCTGTCCAAAACCAGCTCTCTCTCTCTCTCTCTCTCTCTCTCTCCTACTCACACACACACAAACACATACAAAACACCCAAAAACCTTACCCGTGTCAGTGCACCATTAAAAAAAGCATCTCACACCGTCACACGCGCCAGCTCTCTCTCTCTCTCTCTCTCTCTCTCTCTCTCTCTCTCTCTCTTCGTCCATCGCTATTACCAGCCGCCTTGCTACAAAATCCCAGCACTACATTTGGGGACCACTCCGAAGTGGTCCACGACGTCGCACTAGCTAGCTACATCGTCTATCGGCGTCTTTGGCTCTCTCTCTCTCTCTCTCTCTCTCTGCATATCGAGACGGAGGATGTTTTTCCTTCTACTTCATTGGCCTGAAATCTAGAAAACGCCAAGGAGACATAACATGGAAACGCGGGGCCCACGGGGATGTCGTGGCGGTTTTCTACTGGTTGGAATACGGTCACGGTCTTCATGCCAGGAGCCCAGCTGCCCAAGTGAGGGAGGTGTTTGGTAAACCGAGAACGGCGCGCCTATCGTACTCCCCAGGCCCAGGGGCCTACTACCCCATTCTCTCTCTCTCTCTCTCTCTCTCTCTCTGGACAGAGATTGATGAGAGAGAATTTGGGAGATCTTGATCGGTCCTATGATTCTTCACCCAAATCACATTTGAAAGCTATTGGGTGAGTCACGCGGTTTGAACACTTCACATTCAACATATCCAATGCGGATAAATGTACATATAATGAATGAATAAAGCCAAAAAAAAAAAAAAAACTAAAAAAAAAAAAAGTCAAAATATGATATTTCATTTATCCCATGGGGCAAATTTATTTGTTTTGTGAAAAGTAAAACGAAAACATTTTTTTTTTATAATTTAGGTGTCTGAGCTTTACTTGGATCTTGACTAATCATGAAAACTAATCTAATCAATGAAAACATTAGATGCGAGAATCGTAAGATGTACAAGTTACGGGACTATTCAAGTTGGTAGACCATGTTGAGATCTTGCAATTGACAAGCTTATTCGTGCTTTCGATGCCAAGTTCTCAATTATGTTTCGACGTCCCAAGTACACATACGAGAACAAATTAACCCTCCTGCGCGTCCAGTATCAATTATTTTTCGTCTTTAAAATTAGTGAAATGTTGTTTATAATCAATGGAGTTTCTATCCACAATTAAACCAGGTCTAGGTTAGTAGCTAGGTAGCCTTGCGAATCAAGGCAGATTCACATCTAAAAGACCAAATCCTACTTTATATGATTTGCATTCCAAAAAAGAATTATTAGACCTAATCATTTGTTACTAATTTTGCTCCAACTGACCAGTGGGCTACAATAGGCCTACTTGGCTTATTTTAGCACCTTCGGACTAACAACGTTTCTCAGGTCTTTGTCGGGGGATGTGGATCACACGCGCCTAAGTGGATATCGGACAAATTCTCACTTGTTCCAGAGAGGGCCATTTTTCATTACTTGGGCAATATTGCGCTGCAATTCAAATTCAAGCTAATTGTGTGTATGGTTCTGTGCTCTACTAGTATTTCTTAGTGGGATATGTTATCTATCTAGTTTCGTTCTAGTTCAAATGCCAATCGATAGTGGCTGTGTGGAAATATATCGGTTCTTATTATGTGAATATCGAAAAAATATTATTGTAAAATTTAAAAGAGTACTCGAAATCACACCAGTATCAATATGTACTGGCCGATTAAAAAACGGTACCGTTTCCGGCAGTAGTTTTCAGAACTTCCGTCCTTGCTGCAAATCAGAAAAGACAGAAAAAAACTCCAACCTTTTTCTCTTTTTGATAGCGAAAAACTCATAGCTCATTGGAAGTAGTCAAAATGGATGTGGCAATATCAAATTCTGCATTACACAGTAGACACCCAGCCCCATACACATACATACATACGGCCTCCGTATATAAAGTGAAAACACTCTGCATCAAAACACTCCTTCCCCATTTCTCACCAGTAGCTCATCTTGCTTCACACTCTCTTTCTCTCTCTAGCTCTCTCTCTCTCTCTCTCTCTCCCTCTCTCTCTCTCTCTCTCTCTCTCTCTCTTTGAGTGTTGAATGGATACCGCATCGCCAATGGCTTCCGAGGAACCCACAAGAGGAGAAATCGACAGAAACATTTCTCTGGTCGAGAACCCGAGACAGAGGGGAAGGAAAAAGCTCAAACCGAACGAGAAGAAGCAGAAGCAGCCGATGAGAGGCATGGGCGTGGCCCAGCTCGAGCGCCTCAGGGTCACCGGCCAGAAAGCCCCACCCGTTCAGCCAACCGTTCTCCTCCCCTCCCACCACTTCTTTCTCCCCGCTCCGTACCCGGACCCGGCCGGCCGGAACGGGCAGCTGGGCCTGAACCAGGCCTTGTTCCTTCAGAGCCTTGGGTACGGCGGGCTGGGGGGAAGTGATCGTGGGCTGGGTTCTGATCAGGTTCGGGTTGGGTTCGGAGGGATGGGTGTGGGTTTAAGGAGCGGGAGCTATTTGGGTGAGAACTCGAAGGAGCTCTCTTCAATCCCAAACCCGGTTCGTTACCCGGCTGATCAATGTGGTCTCTGCCACAAGGTAATAGTAGTGTGATACTAAGGTTTGAGACTTTAAGGCCTTGTTTGGAGCATTTGTTTTGGAGAGGAATCGTGAAAGTAGATTTAGGAGTTTCGGTTCGTTTGTTTCCCTGAATAAGTCCCTTCTTAAAATCTGCTTAACCCAGATATTACCTAAGGTTTTGTTTGGTACTCGTGAAAAGAGAGAGAGGAAGAAAAATTATTTGAAGAACTAGTAGCTATAGGATAAGCTGATCCTTGCTTAATAGTCATTTTTGTTTCGGTTACATTTTAAATTAATTTATTTTTATTAATTTTTCTCCTATCCAATTCTTCCCTCTTTCTTTTAAGTTCCAAACAGAGAAGGAAGGAAGGAAAGTAATTATTTTTTTAGTCCTTTTCCTTTATTTTCTTTGATTCCAAACACGGCGTAAATAAGTCACAAAATAGCCTTGTTTTTGAAATTTACCTTCAACCATCCATTTTACTGATCTCCCTTGTCATTTCACGAAAATACCACGTCCTATATATTTAAGAACTAGATTTCAAAAAGTTCCTAACCCATTTCAATGATTGCATTTCAGGTATTTTTTGTGGGATTAAAGTTTTTGTTATGAAAGAGAGGAATATGATAATCCAAAAAAAAAAAAAAATTAGAGTTAATTTTATCAATTTATTTTCATTTTGTTGGGATTAAAGTTTTGGTTATTTTTTGTGGCAGCCCCAGAAGAAACGGGTGTTTAACGGTGGAAGTTTGGGTGTATAATAATGGATTTATGAGGGAGAAATATGCTGATGATGACCCATCTGATCTGATGATCAATGGCTTTAGTTTCAATGTCGGAAACAAGCAACACATCCATGGCATCAATGTTGATAAGGTGAAGCCTTCAGCATCGATCGATCTCCCCCTTCCCCTCTGTAATTTTTAATTAATGAAATCTAATCTTATAATTAGCGTCTACTAAAATGATAGCTTATGGGCAAAGCCTTTAAATAATCGAGTGTTCTGGTACTGTAGATTCAATAATGGTATGACATGCAAACATAGTGAAGATTAATTCGATTTACCGATCACGTTTATTGGTTACGTAATATTTGTATTACTGAAAATTGGTTGCGAAAAAAAAGGTAGTACTTTTTTTTTTTCCCTTTTGTACCCAGGGGCGAATGTAACAAGGGGCCAACGGTCCGTGCTGGCCCCTTGGATTTTCAGTTGTACTATACATAATCTCTAGGTTTCTATTCATTTCTAATTTGTTCCTCAAGGAATTATATTCTTGCCCAATCTAAATGTGTGTTGTGCTACTGTTTAGAAACTTTGGTAAATAAATGAATGTAAATTGTAATTAGTTTTTACTGTACCGATAAATGCTTCAGCTTGGTATTATTTATCTGTGCTCAACCCGCGGAAATTTTTTTCGAGATTAAGATTGAGAAGCGCTCTACTATGTCGACTCTTTGGTTCTGCCACCGTGCATACATTATATTTTTAAGAAAGTAATCAGGAAAGAGTTGTCCGATGTAGATTAAACCAACGTAGATTCAAAACTAATTTGGGCTTTTACCCTTTTGGTGTTCCATCCAATTTTTTATTGAACGCTCCATGTAGCCTTTGTTGAATTTAATAATATTTTTTTTGCCGATAAAAAAAAAACTAATGGAATGTGAAACATACACACATAACGAGATTGATTGACAGAATTTTGAATTTTTCCAACTTTTTAGCAATGCTGATCTATTAAAGTTTGGTCGAATAAAGTTTTGATTGGCTGTGTGTTTGATGGGTATTGCTTGCAGGGAGTAGAAGTTGTTGGTATCCACAGGAAGGGAAGCTCAGGGGCATTCATGGAATATGACTTCTTCCCCCCAGGGAAAGGTGGCAGAGGCTCTTCTACCAATGAGTTGGACTTGAGCTTATTCTCAGAAGCTTCAGTGGCAGTACTGGGTGGTGGTTCAGTGGCAGTACTGGGCGGTGGAGGAGGAGGAGGAGGATCTTGTGTCACTACTACCACTGCATCTGCTTCCACTGCAGGTTTTGATGCCTCCTCCACTTCCATTGATTTGTCTCTCAAGCTTTCTTGTTAGCAGGGCAGAAGAATGGTGGGGTTTTTGTGTCTCTGTTTCTTGTTGTTTTGGTCTCTTTCACGT